>CAUYPK010006930.1:0-15261 GCA_963574355.1 Loris lydekkerianus | reverse complement strand
CTTCACATTGTCAAATTTCTGGGCATAGAGTTTCTGGTAGTATTCAGAGATGATCTCTTGTATCTCTGTGGGATCAATTGTTATTTCCCCTTTATCATTTCTGATTGAGGTTACTAGAGATTTTACTTTTCTATTTCTTGTTAGTCTGGCCAATAGTTTACCTATTTTATTTATTTTTCCTAAAAACCAACTCATTGTTTCATTAATTTTCTGAATGATTCTTTTGTTTTCCATTTTATTGATCTCTGATTTGATTTTGGATATTTCTTTTCTTCTACTGGGTTTAGGCTTAGATTGTTATTCTTTTTCTAATTCCATAAGATGGCTTGTCAGTTTGTTGATGTGTTCTCTTTCTGTTTTTCGAATGTACACATCTAAAGCAATAAATTTTTCTCTCAAAACTGCTTTTGCAGTATCCCACAGGTTTTGGTAGCTTGTGTCTTCATTGTTGTTATGCTCAAGGAAGTTAATTATTTCCTGTTTTATTTCTTCCTGTACCCATCTGTTATTCAACAGAAGATTGTTTTATTTCCATGCCTCTGTGTGGGGTTGATCATTTTTGTTAGAGTTGAGTTCCACCTTTAGTGCCTTATGGTCTGAGAAGCTACAATGTAAAATTTCAATTCTTTTTATTCTGTTGATATTTGTTTTGTGTCCCTGGATATGATCAATTTTGGAGAATGTTCCATGGGGTGATGAGAAGAATGTATATTCTTTATCTTTGGGATGAAGTGTTCTATGTTTGTCTATCAAGCACAGTTGTTCTAGGATCTCATTTAAATCTCTTATATCTTTGTTTAATTTCTGTTTAGAGGATCTGTCCATCTCTGTAAGAGGAGTGTTAAAGTCCCCTGTTTTTATGGTATTATTGGATATTATATTGTTCAGACTGAGAAAGGTCTGTTTTAAGAATCTGGGAGTATTTAAATTGGGTGCATAAATATTTAGAATGGAAACATCTTGTTGTATTTTTCCTTTGACCAATATAAAGTCACCATCTTTGTCTTTTTTGACTTTAGTTGCTTTAAATCCACATGTATTAAATATTTGAAAATAAGATTGCAACTCCTCTTTTTTCTGAATTTCATTTGCCTGAAAAATTGTCTTCCAACACTTGACTTGGAGTTTTAATTTTTCTTTTGAAGCCAGGTATATTTCTTGCAGACAGCAAATGGATGGCTTATGCTTTTTAATTCAGTCAGCCAATCTATGTCTCTTCAGTGGGGAATTCAAGCCATTAACATTTATTGAGATAATTGATAAGTGTGGTAGTATTCTATTCATCTTATTTTGTGAGAGTCCTTTGCTTAGTTTTATCTTTTGTGGGGGTTAGGTTCTGTCCTTTAATTTCTGAGTTCTTACTTTGCTGCTGATGCATTGTGATGGTCAGTGTGTAGCACAGGTCGAAGTATGTCCTGTAGAGCTGGTCTTGTTGTGGTGAATTTCCTCAATGTTTGTATATCTGTAAATGATTTGATTTCTCCATCAATTTTAAAGCTTAGCTTAGCAGGGTACAGAATTCTAGGCTGAAAATTGTTCTGTTTAAGTAGATTAAAGGTAGATGACCATTGTCTTCTTGCATGGAAAGTTTCATTAGAGAAGTCTGTAGTCACTCTGATGGATTTTCCCCTATAGGCCAACTGGTGCTTACTTCTGGCAGCTTGCAGAATCTTTTCTTTTGTCTTGACTTTGGACAGGTTTGTCACAATGTGTCTTGGAGAAGCTACATTAGAGTTTAGGAAACCTGGGGTCCCATATTCCTCTGAAGGCAGTGTGTCAGAATCTTTGGTGATATTTGGGAAATTTTCATATATAATATTCTCTATTATGGCTTCCATTCCTCTAGCATTCTTCTTCCCCTTCTGGGATTCCTATAACTCATATGTTGGAACACTTTATAAAGTCCCATAATTCTGACAGTGAATGTTCTGCTTTCTCTCTCTTCTTTTCTGCCTCTTTAACCATCTGAGTTATCTCAAGAACTCTACCTCCAAAATTCTTTCTTCTGCATTGTCTAACCTGTTGCTGATTCTTTCCATTGCATCTTTAAGTTCCCTAATTGACTGCTTCAGTTCCTTCTGCTCTGCTATATCCTTTCTATATTCTTCATATCATTCATCTCTTATTTGATTCTGTTTTTGGATTTCCTTTTGGTTATTTTCCACTTTATTATCAGTTTCCTTCATTGTTTCCATCATTTCCTTCATTGTTTTCATCATGTATATTCTAAATTCCCTTTCTGTCATTCCTAACATTTCTTTATAGGTAGAATCCTCTGCAGTAGCTACCTCATGGTCCATTGGAGGGGTTGCTCTGAACTGGTTCTTCATGTTTCCTATAGTTTTCTGCTGATTCTTCCTCACGAGTGATTTCTTTTGTCTGTTTCCTTGCCCTAATTTTCCTTTCACTTCTTCTTGCTCTTTAAGTTCCCATGCTCGTGGAAGCTGCCAGCGTGATTAAACCAATCAAACACACGCAACCACTTGCCAGTTTTCCACTGTTTTTGTCCTCCTCTTGGGGTCCGGAAGTATCTTGCTGACTCCCTGTATTCTCAAAGGGATGATTATAGGCAGATTCCACCAACCAGAGATGCCTGCAGTCTTATCTCCCCAGACTCAACGGTGCCCTGTTGCAGAGAAGCTGTTACTTGGCTGCCATCTTGCTCTCACCTAAGGTAGTAGTTCCAATGCTTGATTATATGTTGGGAAAGAATGCGGGTGAAGATTTAGGAGAAAAGAAGAAGGAATAAAATGGACTAAAGTCTCTGAGACTTTGAGGTAGGAATTTAGAACAGAGTGTGGGAATGGGCCAGGTTTGGAGAGAGTGATAACACTCCCTTTAAGATAGAAGAGGCTTAGGAAAGGATAAGTTCGGTTGAGATTAGTTACACATAGTCTTATGGGGAATTGATGGAAGAGAGAAATTGGGTAATAGCGTAGTTGAGGGAGCTTGCATGTTGTCATGAATCTCTGTCATAGAGTCACAGAAAGCAAGACTGCAGCATTGCAGAGACTTTGGAGGCTATAAAAGATTAGGGTATTGGTCCCCTTCTTCATTACCCAGTGATAGTGTGTTTATATCCTTTGCTATATAATACTGCAGCACCTTTCTATTGTGAATGAAATTTACATCTCATGAAAATTGGGGCTGGCTGTGGGATTTGCTTTGAACAATGGGATGTTAGTAAGGCATGATGTAAACAAAGGCCTCATATGCCCTTGTATTTGCCTTGATCACCTTACAAAGGACATGCTAAGGACAGATACTGTGTATGCCTTCAGCATGATCCCCAAAATGAATGCACACAGGGAAAACTATTCTCAACCAAAAGGTGTGGATCCCAATGTATACCCTTTAAGGAGATGTACAAGGATGGATTATGTGTTCCAGTCTTCTCTCTGGCACTACTCAAAGTAAGTATAATTCTTCTTCAAGAAAGCTCTTCATGTATTTGAAGACTCATTTCTATAAGCTGTCTCTTTGTACTTGACTTCTATTGCCATATTCTTCTGGAATTCTTCTTATTCTGTAATGAACACATTGCCCAGCCTTCTTTGAAGCTAAGATTCTTGTTGTAAGATAGATTATTCCAATTAGATGCACTAGTGTGATATCTGAAAAACAGAAAAGAGATGGAGACCATTTTCCATTGGTAAGCAAGGTCATGAGGGTTTAGAACAGTGGTTCTCAACCTTCCTAATGCCATGACCCTTTAATATAGTTCCTCATGTTGTGGTGACCACCAACCATAAAATTGTTTTCATTGCTACTTCATAACTATAATTTTGCTACTGTTATGAATCATAATGTAAATATCTGATATGCAGGATGGTCTTAGGTGACCCCTCGAATGACCCATCGGTTGAGAACCACTGGTTTAGAAGCCATTGATTGGGCTAGACTCAGTATTTTTCTGTCTAATCATAGGTCTGTGAATGTTAAGAAGTAGTGGTAGCAGTGACAGCAGTCCTAATTTTCCGATCTTTGGATAGCAGTTACAGTGGAAGTTCTTCAACTTGGCTAAGCAGTGGCTTCTTGATATTTTTCTATCCTTCCAACATTGCTGTCTACATTGAATTCCTGCCTATATTAATTCCCTTTCTGCTTTAATTGTTTAGAGTTATTTCTGTTTCCTACTTTGATGTCTAACTGATTCATAATCTAAATCTTCCTTGCATTTAGTATCTGGTGTATGTAAGCTTCAGTGCTATCCAAAATGTTGTCTCTGGTTAACCAACTCTTTGAGATTAGTTTGCATCTGTATATAAATTAATTTAGCCATGAAGCACGCTTTTCAGACCATCTGATTTATTTTCTTATTTATTTGGGTGGCAAGATTTTCTCACAGAAGGAAGCAGCAATCCTGCTTAATCTGGTACAGGTTTCTAATCTTACTGTGGCTGGATACTTTAAGTATCATTGCTTTACTCAAAGACCTCAAGCTACAAAGTCTATATTTTCTTCCTCTAGGCAGTAAAATTGTTTCTCATTATTTTGTTTTTGTAGATACTGCAGTTTTACCCCTGGGAGCATGTGGATAATGGAGCATTATCCATCTGTGGTGGAAAATTTTTTAAAAAAATTTATGTGACTCTTTGAAGTAAGTTTTTATTTGTTTCTTATTTCAAAGTAATTCTTTTCTTAAAACATTACCATTTCCTTCATTAACAAAGCAATGCATGTCCATTATAGAAGTTTTAGTACTTTCATTCAAATTTAAGCACACATTAATATATGAAAGTAACAATTTCTTTATCTACTTCTTCAATTCTTTAATCAACTCTTCTGAGGTAACCATTAACAGCATTTTTATGTTAAAAGTTATTGGTTTTTCAGCATAAATAGCCTTCACCAATCTTGGTTCAACTTTAAAAATATAGTTGTGCCTTTACTTTTCTTACCCAAGATGGATAATGTTTCTATTGAACTTTTTTTATTGTGTTTCCATTGCAGTGACCTTTGTCAGAAGCAAAGCATCAAGTAGACTGGGTCTTTATGCTATTGTCACAAGATGGAACTTAATTTTAACCTCAGTTTTAGATCAAATTAGAGATACCTATATTAACAAGGTAAATAGAATTTATTTTGGTAAAATGTTTAAACTATTTCCATTCTCTGTAAAATATTGGAATTTGGGACATAAATATTCAAACTTTTGTTTAAAATTTTGTCATGGTTGGACTTGAAGTAAAAATTATTTCAGCTACCTTTCTCCCTCCTTTCTTTTGAAAGATGGCAAAGTTGCAAAAAAAATGATAACACAAGCCCTGAAGATTTCTCTTAATAATTTTTTTAAATTATTTTTTTTTCAAAAAATGCACTATTTCTGCTTTCTATTGGTTTTCTCAATTGAAAAGATACTTTTCATCTTCAGATCCAAGTTCATAGTTTTGGCTTGAAAGATCCCAAGGCAGTGATTCTCAACCTTCCTAATGCCGCATGTAATTTCATTGTTAAAAAGGGGTTGTGACCCACAGGTTGAGAACCTCTGTCCCAAGGGAATGTCAAACTTAAAAGTATCATTACAATCATACGGATTACTGAAGCAAAATGTACAATGTTTTTTTCATAGTTTTGGAATAAAAAGAATGTATTTTCTCAGAGTTTGTTAGCATAGACTATTCTAAAACAGTGGTTCTTAACCTGTGGGTCATGACCCCTTTGGGGGTCAGAAAACATATATTTCTGACTGTTTTAGGAATGGAGACACTGCTCCTCTATCATCATCTTCAGGCAGTTCTGCCCATATGCAGATGCCCACATATGAGTACCTGGAGTGATGACATCATCTGTATTAAAGGGTTGAGAACCACTTTCTAAAGTGGTTAGGAAGGTTGAGAACCACTGTTCTAAAAACAACATAATACAACATGTTGCCAAAACAAAAAGAAGCTAAAGAAACCAAGGGGAAAATATGTACTTGTATAAAATACAGTGCAAATTGCTTATCTTAAGGATTCTTAAGGACTGAGAGATTCTTAAGGATTCCTATCATCATAATTCATACAATCTTAAACACTGATGTGCTATAGAAGATGAAGTAGCTGATATTGTTGTTCATTCAAAGATATAACCCTCTAGAATTGTCTTTTGAACCTTAGAAATGCCTTACTGAAAGAGACTCCAAGGTTTTAATGGAAATATCACTTTGTGTGGGAAAAGTTGGATTTTATTTATTTATTTATATTTATATTTTGGTAGATTTAGGGGTATGAGTCATTTTTGGTTACATGGATGAATTATATAGTAGCATTTTCTGGGTTTTTAGTGCACCTGCCTCTCCAATAATGTACATTGCACCTGATGGGTAGCTTTTATTCCTTCACTTCCTTCCCACCTCCCCACTCCCAAGTCTCCAGTGTCCATCCTACTGCTCTCTGCCCCCCGTGCATTTGAAGTTTAGCTCCTACTTAGCTCCCACCCTCAGTAAGTGAAAACATGTGGTATTTCATTACTTCACTTAGAGTAATGGCCTCCCATTCCATCCAAGTTGCTGCAAAATACATTATTTTATTTTATTTTTAAATGGCTGAGTAGTATTCCATGGTGGAAATGTAACACATTTTCTTGATTTTCTCCTTTGGTGTTGGGCATTTAGGTTGATTCTATAGCATTACAATTGTGCATTGTGCTGAGATAAATATACGACTAAAGGTATCTTTTTGTTGTAATAATTTCTCTTCAAAAAGTTGGATTTTAAATCTAACTATTCTATTTACTGGGTTACATAATATTGGGCAAGTTATTTTACTTTTAAGAGCTTTAGTTTTGTTCTTTATAGAATGGTTGGGTTGAAATGTCCATCACATATTGTTATTATAAATATAAGATTGAATTATGGTAAAAGGCAAAGAATATGATGCTTGTTCCATAGTGGATATTTAGTAAGTGTCAACTCACCTAACCTTCCTCCCATATCTTTGGCCTTGGAGATTAGTTCAGATGACAAAAGAGAGAAGTCTTATTTTATTAATATGTACCTACTAGACATTGAAGATATTGATAAATATCTCAGAGGTACAGAGGGCCAGAGTTATAAAAATTGTGATTGTATTGTAACAATTAATGGTAATAAACACATTCTTTAAATCTTCTCTGTCTCTGTGACTGGTAATATCTCATTTAGAGACAACATCATGAGTCCAAATTTGATGCCCGTCATGAATGAGAATCTTAGTGTAAATGACCTTCTCTCTCTCTATTATAGGCACTGACCACTAAGAGTCTTTGTTTGTTTACAGAAATTGATTTTTACAAACAGCTTTATTGAGGTACAATTTATATCCCCAAAGTCACCCATTTTAATGTACAGCTCAATGATTTTAGTCTATTTCCAGGACTATCATCACAATTCATGTTAGAACATTTCTAACACTCCTAAACCATCCCTGTACCTATTTCAGTCCTTTATCTTCCCCATACCTAGTCCCAGGATAACACTAATTTACTACATGTCTTTTTAAATTTTCCATTTTAAGGGGATGATTTTTTTTGGAGATTTTAGTCACTTGTATTCACACAAGGGTTGGAAGCATGCATGAGACCAGACATCTTAGTGGCACTGACACAGTGGCTGCTGTCAGCTTTCTAGTAATGGAAATGAACTTTTTTGCAGCTGTTCTGGGAGTTCCCAGTCCTATTGATGAGAAATAGGACCAGAAGGCAGCTAGCTGGGGAGCTGTAATAGTCAGTATCCAGACAGGAGACACAAACCATTGCAGTCATTTTAACAGAGAGAATTTAATATAAGCAATTGCTAGAGGGTATTGAAGAATTGAAAAGGTAAACAGAAAGAACCAAAGTATCACAGAAGGGAGCCATATCAGTGCTCAGCTACCAACTCATGATTGGGGAAGCAAAGGAAAATATTGGGATTATTGAAATTTAGAAGTTTGGAGGAGGATGTCTCGGGCTGGGAGCCATGATTCTGAGAAGGGCGGTAGACAGCTACTCCTTATATCACTGAGTGAATGTGACAGGACTGGTATGCACCTGTTAAAAACCTGCACACTAGATTTGAATCCTGGGACAGGAACAATTGTTGCTTCTGAGATACAGAGGTGTTGCTAGGATGCTGCTGATAATAACAGGAAACCAAAAGGAAACAGACAGGCATGAACATGCTGTTCTTCCTCTTTCATTATTTTCAGTCTTCCTCTAATATCCGCTGCTAGCCAGGTTAAAAGAGAGTAGAGAGCAAAGCAGGATGGTGGTTCACAGAGTCCAGGTCAGATCATAATCCTGAAAGGCACAATCCTGAACACCATAATCCTATAGGTTGAAATCCCCAAAGATCACAATTCCTAAGCCTAATTCCCTAAAATCTAAAATTACTTACACCTAAAATCTCCCAAATCACGATCACCAGATAGTTGCATAGGAGGAGCTATTACCTTCTTCATGAAGAAGAAAATATATTTCAATCAAATCCCCAATCGTAATGACAGTTTTGGAATTAAATGTGATATAGGCTTCTAAAAGTAAATTCAGAGGTGTTACTAATATTGTTTTTTCCATTCAGCCCAGTACATTTGGCAGAAAATGCAGATGAGTGGATTGGGCACTTGATGTAGCAATAATGAAAAGTTTAGTCTAAAAATGTGTCATCAGCCTGCATTGAGATTCCTTCCAGCTGATGCCATTACAGGAGATTTTATCTGAAGCCACATTTATCTGAAGAATCCAGCAAAGTCATTAACTAGTTTGAAGATAATTATGTGTCTGATAGGATAAGAAGACATTTATGCAATGGTCGTGCTGTTCAATGATGAGTATTGTTTCTACTATTTGTGATCTGCCTGTGAGTGCTTATGGAATGGAGTTTTGTGTACCCAAAACAACATAGAAGTATGGCACAGTAGGTGGGAAAATTTAATGGGCAATTCTCATGTTGGTATTTGGAATCATAGAAGAATTTCAAAAGAGCAGCACTATGTGGAAAATGAATGTTGCATATTCTCCCAGGGAAGCCATGTCCTAAAAGAAAAAAGAAGTAGCTATTCATCCTGATGTAGGATTTCAAAATATAGTTAATGATCATGAAATTGTCCCAGCTCTTAGTAGACTATCTCCATGCAGGTGCCCATATGCTATCCCTGTAATATACTCCAGACAAAGATTAGGATAGAAAGAAGAAAAAGTTTATTTTACTTTTATGGACTGAAAAGGGCTAACACAGAAGTGAAAGAGACAAAGCTAATGTTGGCAGAATCAGTACTCTGGCTCTTTGGGAATTGTCAAGGGGCTGAAGAAGATGTATGGCTGCAGCCAAATTAACAGGGTACTGTGGCTGCTTCTGCTTCACCTTTCCTCTTCTTAGGGCAGATTGGTAACAGAAGTGGCAGACAGGCTTATCACCACTGATTGTGATCTCCTCAGTGGTTCTGCCATGGAAATAGTTTTTTGTTTGTTTGTTTTTTGAGTAGGAAATGAGGCTTGTAGCTCACCCCCAACTCCCCCATTCATTCAGGAACTCTTCAAGGCTGAAAAAAGCAAATGCTAAAAGTCATTCTTTAGTCAATAGGTCTAAACTTTCCTTTCTGTATGTTTAGTTCTTTTCAGATGTTAGAAAACAAAGCCCCCACAGTGTGTATGTCAGCAAAAGAGGGAATGAGAAAAAGAGAGAGAGCACACACATGCATGCTAATATGACTATGAGTTAGATAATTTTTCTGTTATTGATACTTTTTCTGTAAGTTTGGTAAGTCTTTCCTTTCAATTATTGCCTATTTTATTGTGTAAAGTAGCCTATGAAATGTTCTATTGTGTTTTTGTGTTTCTCAAATACATCACCTTTTAAAAGCTTGTGGCTGTGACACTTCCATCTCTTACTTGGCCACATTTTTCATGAGCCAATGTGAAGAGTAAAGAAACCCAAGTGGGAATGGTGGGGAATGAGGAAATAAGACACACAAGAGACAAAGAAGGTTTTTAGTTTGATCAGGTCCCAGTAGTGTATTTTTGATACTGCTTCAATTGCCTGGAGAGTCTTTTTTTTTTTAATTAAGGAGGGCTATTTTCCTTCTCCCCAGTCTAGGACTCAAAACGCGATTGATTTCAACTTCAGTGACCTTCCTCAGTTAACCATCTTGACTGGTGATTGAAAGCTGAGTGGCCATGTGTGAGGGGGGTGGACTGGACTGCCGGTCAGAATTTCCCTTTCGGAGTTACTAGTAAAAGACAAAGAAGAGGAAGTCTTCTCTGCTCCTTTAGTTTGATTCCTACCTCAACTGTGGTTGTGATTCCTGGTAGCAGTAGAGTTGAGGCAACCTGAATGGGGATGAAAGCCAACATACCAAGAAATAGCAAAAGTAAAAGATGGAAAGTGCTTGTGCTTCTGAGGCCAGAAGTAATACAGTGAATTCAGTCCCTGCAACTGACTCCCAAGACCACTTCCTATCTGAGATAAGCAAGCACGTAGCTATTCAGGCTGTTACTAATTGGGTATTCCACTAATTGCAGCTGAATGCATTTATTATGAATATAGTTACAAAGTCAACACTTTAGGATACAAAGTGGGGTTTCAAGATGTAAACAGGTTACTGAGATGATGCTGAAGATAAGACGAAAACATGTGTGCCCCTCTTACAGATCGTTAGTGATAAGTCTTTTCTAGATTGGGGTGTTTAAGTATCTTTGCCCTGGGTGGCGCCTGTGGCTCAAAGGAGTAGGGTGCCAGCCCCATATGCTGGAGGTGGTGGGTTCAAACCAAGCCCCGGCCAAAAACTGCAAAATAATAATAATAATAATAATAATAATAATAATACATAAATATCTATCCCTTATGAGTCTGTGTATGTTGTAGACATTCCCAAACATTTTAACTTCAGTATAAAACCTTGCCTATTGTATTACGAAGAATCTCAAAACACTGTGTTTCCTTAAGGAGAAGTTTTCATCTGCATAGATTTATTGAGTGTTTACTTAGTGCTAAGTTCGGTGCTGAGTGTGGGGTTCACAAATGACATCTTTGCTTGTAGAAACTCAGTATGTTCGTGGAGACGGAAAATGGAAACAAGTACACGTTAAAATAAAATGTTAGGAGCAATTCTGCCTCTAAGGGTGGCAGGAGAGACGTGAGAGAGGAGGGGACATCTGGCTGGGGTTGTGAAGGATGAGTAAGAGTTTGTGGTGTGGGGCAAAGGCCATTTGGAGAAAAAAGTGGTAACAAGAAATAGAAGTCAAAGAAAGGAATGGCATATTATGGGAGTGGGAGACTCTGCAGGTGAGGCAGTCAGGTGGGAGACAGACCGGAACTGACTGTGAACTGCCTGAGACGTCCTCACAAACAGCTTGCACTTCAGCCTGCAGGCAATGCTGAGCAACAGGTCTTTAAACAGGATATACTAGAATCAAATCTGGGTGGTTGTTCATTACTTATGTTTTCCTTTAACATAAATAAAATAACACTATCATGTAAAAATTTAAAATTTACACGTAATAAAAACATATACCTATAAATGGAAAGTTTCTTTGCCCTCACACCTATCCTATCTCAGGGAAAGCTCCCAGTGTATTTTTCTGGATTTTTCTTTTTGGTGCCTACCGTGTCATCTGTTCTTCTCTTTTGTGTCTGTCTCGATCTTCTGTCTGTCTGCATCTTTTTAGCTAAGATAGAACCGTTACAGATGGTTCCAGTTCTATCTAACCCTACAAAGAAATAAAGGATATTTTGTAGTATAATGTTTGACCTAAAAATACATGGTGGGTGTAATTTCCTGTCCACACATACATATTTACCACATTGCTCTTAACACATGCATAGTAATCCCAAACGGTGCTTGGTAATTCATGGACCTGTGGGCCAAACTGGCACTCTTGTTTTTGGTTAAAGAAGAAAAAAAAAAAGTTTCACTGGAACACAGCCACCCCAGTGGTGTAGGTATCGCCTACACCTGCTTTCTTGATACCAACGTGGAGTTGAGTAATTATGATAGAGACCACGTGACTTGGGAAGCTTGAAATATTACTGTCTGCCCCTTTGTAGAAAAAGTTTCATGACCACTGACCTATACCATGTACACGCTAGAATGTATTTCATGGTTTCTATACCGATGGACATTTAGGTCACCGATTTGTTTTGTCACAAAGATGCAATAAACACTTTGCTACATCTTTGTGCTTGGAAGCAAGAGAGATTTTGCTAGAAGTGGATTTACTATATAAACAGATTTCTGTTGTTTATTTTGTTTTTTAAGGGGAGAATCTTGGTGGTAATGTGGGGAGGAGCCTGGAGCTCGGAGTCACAGGACACACAGATGAATCAGGGGACTAGTCCCATAATCCATAGATCCTAAAGAGGAGGAAAGCCCAAAGGTGGGGATGGAAAAGGCATTAGAACCTCAAATATATTTAAGAGGAAATTTTGAGAATGACACCCTGGATGAAATGAAAGAGGAGAGGAGGATGGTTAACATGCTTAGGAGATTAAAAGGTTGGGCAACTCATCCACTTAAAATAAAATAAAAAAAGATCAGTATTGTCTGAAATAGGAAACTATGAGAGATGTTTTACTTGAATGCCACTTTGCAAAGACAATTGATGTAAAGCTCACATGAGTACTTTCAATTTGTGGCAGGTAGGTTTGTGGGCAAAGGTCTGGGGTTCCTCACATCATCAATGTTAATTATTTTAAGTTCAGTAGCTTCCCATGTCCCTGCCATCGCCCTATGCTTGCTCCGCTTTCCTGGGCATGGCAAACCTTCCCTGGTCACCCAAGTAGCCATCTTCCATGGGTTCCTTCCCTCGCCCCGTAACTGCAGACTATGTTACTAAGCAAACACCCTCGAGGCCTTATAACCATTATTGGGATGTGCATCCAGCCCCCAGCTTTCTTCTGAATCACATTTTTACAGGGAGGCACAAGTTTCCTCTTTACATCTTCACACCACAAATTAAACCAATTTTCACATTTCCCTAAAATTAAGTCTTTCACTTAACCATTTTTTTTTTTTTTTAACAAATAAATTAACTTGCCAAGTCACAGGAATCCTGATTAAGCTGAAATGAGCAGAGGGCCACCAAGTCAAACAAATCTGCAAACACAGATGCCGCCTCGGTCCACTCACTCATCCTGGAGTGTATTGAGACTTAGGCCTGCACAAATATACATCCCGTGAATTTTGGGAGCCACAACATATGGTTGAAATGAAAGCTAATAAATCTGAAAATGCCACAGGTCAGCTGTACTCTCCAAGTCCTCTGGAATTTTCCACAGTGAGTGTTCAACATATTTTGATATAGAACTGCAACAGAAGGGAAAAATGTATTACAAGTTATCTCTTTAAAACCTCTTGCACTATTTTGGGGAATTAAAAGCTGCATTCCTGCCAGTAGTCAGAGGGACAGAGGATATTCTTTGTTCTTTATTTTAATCCAGGTTAGATGGCTCAAGGGCAAAGAGCATGAGGTCAGCTTCTTGGGAGATAAGACCCCCAGGCCCACCAATCCTGGGTAAACAGCAATAGGCTGAAGGTAAACCCCCCCTTTAAAACGCTGTGTGTCTGCTTAACAGCAGGACAGTGGTACTTCAAGAGGAAAATCTACCCTCCTCCTCATTTTGGGCAACAGAACTTTTAAGTATGAAATTTCACTGCTCCAAAATCTAAAAAGTACTAGAAAAATGAGGTAATATCACTACATTTACTTTTTGTTATTGTTGTTCTTTGTTTTGTTTTGTTTTGGTTTGTTTGCTTTTGAAAATTTTAAGAGGAAAGGTCCCCCGTTACAGAATTTGCCTCAAAAGTTTAAGGAGGGCCCTCTAGCCCTAGAAGAAAAAGGTAAACACCCCAAACAAGTGGTTCTAAGTCTGAGACAAATAGCAGTGGACTTATTGACTGATTTGGAAGATGAAATACGGCAACAAAGCTGATAGCAAAATGCTGTGAGCCCTTTCAGAGCACCCAGTGCTTACACAACTGTCCTACATCCTTACTAGGTCAGTAATCCTATCACCAAAATTCACACTGGAAAGCAAAGGACATATTGGGGCACTTTGTCTATGAGGACAAGAAACTTTGATACTAAAATTCTGAGATAACTCCGGGGCCAAGTCTTACAGGTTCGACACAACAGTTACATCAATGATTTCACCTGAGACCTTTGAGATCAGATGCAAGGCAACTGTGGGGTAGGACAGATCAGGGGACAGCAGTCCTCCCTCCTTACCTGTCACCTGCTGCTGTTTTCCCAACTTGGGAAGGAAAAGCAACAATCTCGGTCCCCATCACTTTCCCTATAGGGCAACTGAATTAAAGAAATTCATGGCAAAGATGTGCAAAATCATGCAGAACATACTATGAAGACAAAAAAAATAAAGCACTACCATTCTAGACTGGCCCCCACAGAGAAGTGAGGCAGAGAAAAGACTGACAATGTGAGAAAAAGGCTAAATCTAGACAGTGTTCTCAGCCCTCTACGGGCTCCATGCACAGTCCCTGCCGTGTCTAAGGATTTCAATAAACCATCAGAAAAGGAGAATTCCAAGTCACTAACGAATGTTTAGAATTCACAGTTCCTCCCTCTCCTTCTTCACAACATGTTTATTTCCACTTGCATTTAGAATGCATTTAATTCTACCCTACAATTAATTCTTTGCATGTTTATTTTCACCAGGTTGAGCTTTCCTACAGGCACAATTCCTGAATTATTCATTTTTCTATCACATATTCACCCCATTGCTTCCCACTGCAGTATCTATGTGGCATATATTAGGCACAAAACCCAGCTGTATAATTTTACCCTATCCTGACTGCTTTCTTTAGTTTAGTCATTTTTCCCACAATGTCCTATCTTTCAACAGTCAACCTGATGGCGTTCAGTGCTTTTGAAGTGAGTGCTACTCCTGAGATATGCTCTAGAAGAAAAAATATATACTGCAAATAGTATTAAAAAATTGGGCATACTTTATGCAACTTTTGGAAAATCATTATGTACATTAGCAGATTAAAGGCTCTGAGAAGACAGGCAAAGAACAGATCTTTTTTTGTTTGTTTGTTTGTTTTAATCCTCTCTATTGACATGCTCTGGAATTATTGTTCTTTTTTTTATTTTAAGGTGAGAACATTTCTTTTTTTTTTTTTAATTAAATCATAGCTGTGTAAATTGATATGGTCATGGGGAATCATACACTAGCTTCACAGACCATTTGACACATTTTCATCACAATAGTTAACATAGCCTTCCTGGCATTTTCCCAGTTACTGTGCCAAGACATTTACATAAGTCTTACTAAGTTTCACATATACCCTTGCAAGATGCCCC
>CAUYPK010006927.1:0-19179 GCA_963574355.1 Loris lydekkerianus | reverse complement strand
CTAAAAAGAGACCTGCCATTCGATCCTATAATTCCTCTACTAGGTTTATACCCAGAAGACCAAAAGTCACAATATAACAAAGACATCTGTACCAGAATGTTTATTGCAGCCCAATTCATAATTGCTAAGTCATGGAAGAAGCCCAATTCATAATTGCTAAGTCATGGTGCCCATCAACCCACCAATGGACTAGCAAATTGTGGTACACCTATACCATGGAATACTATGCAGCCTTAAAGAAAGATGGAGACTTTACCTCTTTCATGTTTACATGGATGGAGCTCAAACATATTCTCCTTAGCAAAGTATCTCAGGAATAAGAAAGTATTCCTTGGAAGAAAAAGTATCCAATGTACTCAGCCCTACTATGAAGCTAAATTATAGCTTTCACATGAAGGCTATAGCCCAACTATAGCACAAGACTATGGGGAAAAGGCCAAGGGAGAGGAGGGGGGAGGTTTGGGTGGAGGGAAGGTAATGAGTGGGGCCACATGTATGGTGCATCTTAGAATGGGTACAGGCGATTGCACTAACGTACACAGCTATGATTTAACAATTAAAATAAAATAAAATAAACTCCTGGTTCAAAATTTTAAGTCTTACAACCAATGCCTCTCACAGTGTTGTGGATTCTGTGACACCTGCAGCATAATCTTCCTAGCAAACACATCTTTCAACTCTTCTGTATTAAAACTTCTAAAAGTTTTATACTATCTACTAGGAACTATCCGAATCCTCTAGCCTGGCATAAACAGACCTTTGAAATCCTTCCCACTTGTTCCCACTCCTCACTAGTCACCACGTGCTCCTGCCGCACTGGAGTCCCATTACTTTGGAAAGGATCTCAGCCTTTGGACAATGCTATGACTTTCCTCCCAGGTTCTCTTCCATTAAGATGCCCTTTTCCCACTTCTTAGTCAGGAAAATACCTCTTTAACCCTTAAGTTCCACTACATACATCAGATCCCCAGAGAATCCTCTTATGAACCTCCTGTAGAGTTTATAGCTATATTATCTAGGCTCAATTATATGAGTTTGTTCATACTTTTGTAACATCAGTAATAAATTATATGTTAACTTATCGGTTTGCATGTCTGATTCATTCTAGATTTCTGAAGGATAAATATCACTTCTTAGTTTTCTTTGTATCAGCACTATTATCTTGTCATATATTAGACAACAATAAATATTAGTATTTGTTGAATAACTGAATAGATCCTCCAAAAGTTCAAGTGGGGGAGGCAGCGCCTATGGCTCAAAGGGGTAGGGTGCCGGCCTAATATGCTGATGTGGTGGGTTCAAACTAGCCCTGGCCAAGAACTGCAAAAAAAAAAACGAAGTTCAAGTGGGACTAGAAAGTTTATTGAGCACAAATAAGGAAGTGTCAAATATGAAAATATAAAACATTGATGGCCTTCTTTGAATCTCCCTCACCATTATAATCTTTTTTGGTTATAAAAGGGAAAGGCATCAGCTGAGACAGGAGCCTGGCAGTGATAAAGTACATGAGCTTTGAATCCTGCCACTTATCGGTTATATGACCTCAGGCATGACATTTATCCAGTCTATGTGTCAGTTAACCTCATCTCAATAGTCATAATAATTGTTCTAAACAACACCTTACCAGAGAGGGCAGAGCAAGATGGCGACCAGATGGCTCATTCAGCTGAGCTCTCCTAGTACAACTGGGGAAGAAAAGGGAACCCAGCCACACCCGGCGTGGAGACCTTACCCAGAGTCATGGTCAGGGAGAACAGAAAGAGGTGGTGAGCTGGATATAGGGAATGATCCAGAGTGGTGGGAATTTGACTCATTAGGCAAGTAATTGCTACTTGCCAGGATCAGCCAGCCATCTGACACAGGCCCAGGGTGGGAGGAAGCCTTCCAGAATCTTTGGTTTTGTGGGGAAGTTGTGCATAGAGAAGAAAGCTTGAAAGAGTGGGAGGACTCAAATAGTACACAGCAACCAGATTTGAATACTGGTTGGAGTGGATTTGCCATAGGTTTGGTGGCTGGTGAGACAGCCATCCTGAGAAGGTCTCAGCGGCCAGCGGGTTGCCACTATGGGAAAAAGCCAAGGGTATCACCCTACCAGACTTTAAGCTACCAAATCATACTTTTAAGACATAAAAAAAATAATTCGCTTTTTACGGAACCAGAAAAAACCCTGTATAGCTAAGGTAATTCTTAGTAATAAAAACAAAGCCAGGGGCATTAGCCTACCAGATTTTAGGCTGTTCTACAAGGCCATAATGATCAAAACTGCATGGTAATGGCACAAAAAGAGAGACCTAGACATTTGGAACTGAATAGAAAACCAGGAGATAAAACTAACATCTTATAGCCACCTAATCTTTGATAAACCAAACAAGAATATACACTGGGGGAAAGACTCCCCATTCAACAAATGGTGCTGGAAGAACTGGATATCCACATGTAAAAGACTGAAACTAGACCTGCACATTTGTCCACTCACAAAAATTGATTCAAGATGGATAAAAGATCTAAAAGATCTAAAAGGCATGAAACAATAAAAATCCTCAAAGAAAGTGTAAGGAAAACACTTGAAGATATTGGCCTAAAAGACTTTATGAAAAAGACTTCTGTGTCAATTGCAACAACAACAAAATAAACAAATGGGACTTAATTAACTGAAAAGCTTCTGTACAGCTAAGGAGACAACAACTAAAGCAAATAGACAACCTACACAATGGGAAAAGATACTTGCATATTATGAATTGGACAAAAGCCTGATAACCAGGATCCACAGAGAACTCAAATAAATCAACATAAAAAGAGCTAACAATCCCTTATTATCACTGGACAAGAGAAATGAATAGAACCTTCTCTAAAGAAGATAGACATATGGCTAACATATGGAAAAACACTCATCATCCCTAATTATTAGAGAAATAAATATCAAAACCCTGCTAAGATATCACCTATCCCCAGGGAGAATGGCCACATCACAAAATCTGAAAACTGCAGATGCTGGTGTGGATGTGGAGAGAAGGGAACACTTTTACAGTGCTGGTGGGACTGCAAACTAGTACAACCTTTCTGGAAGGAAGTATGGAGAAACCTCAAAGCACTCAAGCTAGACCTCCCATTTCATCCTGGAATCCCATCACTGGGCATCTACTCAGAAGAAAAAAATCCTTTTATCCTAAGGACACTTGCATTAGACTATTTATTGCAGCTCAATTTACAATCACCAAAATGTGGAAACAGCCTAAATGCCCACCAAGCCAGGAATGGATTAACAAGCTGTGGTATGTGTATACCATGGAATACAATTCAACCACAAAAAAGATGGATACTTTACATCTTTTGTATTAACCTGGATGGAAGTAGAACACATTCTTCTTGGTAAAGTGTCACAAGAATGAAGAAGCACGAATCCAATGTTCTCTATTCTAACATGAAAGCAGTAGAGGAGCTAATATAGAGCAGGGTAGAGGAATGAGGGTTTGGGAGAGGGGAGGAGGGCTGGGCAGGAGGGCGAGGAGGGGTCATGGTGTATGGCACACCTCTTGGGGGCGTGACACAAGTACAAGAGAGGCTTTGTCTTAACTAATGTAATCAGTGCAACCTATTTCTTTGCACACTAAATGAATCCCAAACAATAAAAAACAAACAAACAAAAAACAACAGCTTTTCTACCTCCAGCTGGTTGGTTACATGGAAACCACAGTCAGTTGTGATTTAATTCCAACAGAGGACCAGAAAGCAACAGGAATCTGGACTTTTAAAAGTAGGCGGAAAGGAGCCACACGAGGTTACAGACCATGTAAGGACCAGGTCAGACGTGTGTCCAAAGCTCACCCGGAGCTCTACGTGGAGAATCAGTTAGCTAAACTCAGTTGGAAACAGAAGACCAGGTAATGACTGGAAAGCAGCAGGACCTGACACAGAACCAGAATTCTGTCTCTGCCATGCTCAGATGTCACATAAAGAGGAGCCAGTTCAGTGTGGCAATTCTGACAAATGAGCATATATACAACATATACCACAGTTGACACACACAAGCCCCATGGGCCTAGACCCCATCCATACATGCTGTCCCCACGGGAGGTCTGTCCGCAGATGTGCTATACTCCCAAGTGTCAGTCCCGAGTCCTCATCCCCGCCTGCACCTCCCTGCTGAGGTCTTTCCTAGGGAGGGATGAGCCCACATTCTGTCCCCTGGGATCACAGTCCCAGAAATGCTTGCGTGGGGTTCAGTGGGTGTGTGAATCAAACCCCTTCAGAATGTCTGAGAAAGGCCATTCCGCTTCCCTGAGGAGACCCAGAACCCTCCTGTCTGGAGAAACGTGCCCTGCCCACATCGGTCCCAAGCTGGGATCACAAATTGCCCAGTTTACCTCTGAAGGAGACCCACAGTATGATGGGAGGTCCCGTGACAGATTTATTTGTGGGGTCTGAGTTGAAAGGTATCTTATTATCAATATGGTAGCAAATGGGAATAATGCTGGAGTTATTGTTTAAACTAATGGTCTGCAGACTTTTCTGTTTAAATAATAAAAAGAAGTTTGAGCTTTTATAGCTTGTATCTCCAATATATGTATACTTACAAATTAAACACTTTTATTATTGTGTATTAATGTTCTATATCCTAGAAAGCAGAAAAAATAGGCATTAAAGATGAAAAAGTAAAGAAGAGAAATATACATATAGATAGATAAATATTATTTTCACACCTCAATGAATTGTCACAATAATCTCATCTTTGAAACTTTTGATTTAAACTGCATGGATTAAATCGATTTTGTAGAGTAAATCAGAAGTATGATCATTTGGCTGCCTTCCTATACTGTTCCCTTAGAAAATATGTGTTTTAAGTTCTAAACAAGCATTTACAAGACTGGAAATATAATTTTCTTATTATTTTGAGATCATTAATCATTTCCTCCAGTCAGATTATACCACCTTTATACTCCAAAGGCGAATCACGGTTAAGGATGGAAGTGTAGTTGTTGTGTGACCAGAGACACGAAAGAACAGCAGCTTTGCCGTGGGTGTAAACTCGCTCCTGTAATTATTAAGTCAAGAAACAGACTACATGAGATGAGATGGCGTGTAGCAAAGATCTTTATTTAGGGGTTTGATTTTATACCTTTCTAGTTACGTACACACGTCTGTTATCTGCTACTTTCACCATTACCTCATTTTACCTATCTGAAATCAACTAAAAAGGAAATATCCTGTTACCACATCAACACAATCACTTTTGCAGTAAACATCTTCTTCTATACACTGACTAATCTCTGGGCAGGTGTGTAAACAAAATCCTAAAGAAGAAAGTAGCCACAGGGGAACAGAGTTAATGGAATATCTTCAAGCATTCACTCAGTTTACTCAGTATGAGTATGTCCTTCCTTCAGGGCAGAGCACCTATAGACCTCTGACAATATGCTGTTAACATATGTCAACCCTCTGGCCCTTATCTCTGAGGAAGGGTGGCATGCCCTTTGATCTCAGGCTTCACAGGGTGCACAGCTTCAGAGAATGGCTTGTGGAATTTTAACTCCAGGGAAGCCAACTCTGCATGTGTGTCCCGGGGGGTCCAGGTCCGGTAAGCCTCTGGAAGAAAAGCAAGCCATTTTAAACTCACACTGAGTTCACTTTGTGGGCTTGATGTAGGATATGTTCATTTCTAAATATTATCCTACATGTAGTCTTCCCACACTCACGCCCATTGAAGTGTGGGAGATGAAATGCTTACTAATCAAAAATAATAATAATTGTTCCCACTTCACTGGGTATTTGCAGAATAAAATGAGTCAATATATATAAAGCACTTAAAACAGGCACTGCCAGGCTGATCACTAGAGAATTTCAAAAAGGAAATGGTACATGCACACCCGGGAGGGTCTTGGGAGACGTTGGTGAACGGTAGGGATGGCTGATTGTGTCTCTTCTCATAATTATTCAGTAGAGATGCATTTCTAAAACTAGCTAATTATTACATACCTTATCTATTGAATGTTAAGCAGAAGCCTATCATTTCAAGACCCAGAACACGTAAATACACATAACTGTAAATAGACGAGAAACCGGAGCCAAAGCCAGGGCAACTGGGCCTTCATCCCCATGGGAAGGTCACCTGTCATCACTTGTCCTGGGTTAAACATGACTTATCTCTCTAACCATGTTTCTGCACAATTCTCTCCAGCTCTGCCATCCCGAATGAATGCTTTTCCTTTAGCTCCCAAATGCACACATTTATTCCATGATTTATGATGTATTTTTCCCCCTTTCTAAGATAATATGTTTGCTGATCGCATTTCTACTCATTTCTTTTCTCTCCTGGAGTCTCTTTTCTCCAGAGTCAGAATAGCCCACACATAATTGTCCTACCCACTTCCTCCACAGCAGAGGTGTGTAAGCTTGGAAAACACTGGAAGGTGTAAACAATGGCCTGGAGAGAAGATTCAGTCAGGGGGAGAAAAGGACTGGGTTGGAAACATTAGTAAGAGAGAGAGTTGAGATTTCACGGGCCAGGGGTCAGGACTGATCGCAGGCCTGGGCCTGGTCCATCAGCAGTCCTGCCGAGAAAGGAGCTGAAAGGCGGTGAGAATGCCAGAGACACACCAAACCCATCCTGCCGAGAGCTGGCCCGGGCACTAAATATTTAAGCGTAAACATTGAAACTGTAGTTTTGCATTCCCTGAGGTAAACTTACATTTAAGCCACTTTACTTTGAGCACATGTATTACACATTCACTTAAGCATCGATGTTTCTAAATATATTCTGACAGCAAGCAGAGCTACAAAGGAGGAGAAGATCTGTGAGGTTGTGTAGTTCCTCAGAGATCTGACAGGCTGCTTTAATAATTAAAGAGCTGCTACACTGGCCTAATGGCAAAATATTTCTGTGAATTGACTTTCTATTCACTGTGCGAGAGGATTGGGCTAAAAAACTGGACAATCATTAACGTGCCTTGCTCTGTATTCCTTGTTGTTTGCATTTGGCTTCCTGTAAACTGGAAACTGTGCCAGATCAAAAATGTACAGTGTTTCCTATGTAACATGCAGCATTTCATTAGAGAGAAAAATCTGATTTTGAGTCTTCTTTTAAAAGTGGTAATATATTTGAAGAAATAGGCAAACTTCAGAAAAATATTGGAACTTTATAAATTACAATTTTTACAGACTCACTGATGTTAAAAACAATTGAAAACATGAACACATACACATCATTACTATACAAAAATAACACATCCTATCCTAGAATGGTTTCCAACCTATTGGATTTTATCTTTCACTAGAGAGAAGTTTACCATACACAGATTATATTTTAACAGAATGACAACACAATTGCAAGTCACTAAACTGGTAAGTGCACCAGATAAAAGATCTAGAGCAGAACATTCAAAAGTGATGCTTACATCCCACTTTCAAGTATGTATCCAAAATAATTAAAACTAGGATCTCAAAGAGATATTTGCCCTGCCACGTCCACGGCAGTATTATGCACAATATCCAAGATACGGAAACAACCCAGTGCCCATCATGAAGAAAACATGGAATGTGCATACGTGTGTGTGTATAATGAAATATTATTCAGCATTTTTTTTTAAATGTGATGATATAGATAAACCTGGAGACATCCACATTACGTAAAATAAGTGATAATTGAAGGACAATACTGCATGATTCTGCTCATCCCAAGACATCTGAAACAGTCCAACCCAGAGATCAGAGAGTAGAAACAGAGGTAGGGGAACTTAGCAGAGGGATGAACGAGGCGTTGTTACCTAATGGACGTAAAGCAAGATAAGCTCTGCAGATTGGCAGTACAACCTAGTGCCTGTCATTGACAGTAACACACTATAATTTAAAAGTGTTGTTAAAAGGGCAGATGCCACGTTAAATGTTCTTATCACAAAAACAAATACCCAAAGGAGCACTACTAATTTCTCTGAGGAGTCTCCGCACTGCTTTCCAGGGAGGGGGAGCGCGTCCGCAGTCCCACTGACCGTGTGCACATCCCGGCCTCTCTCACTTCCTGACCTTTTAATACAGGCCGTTCTAACAGGGGCAAGGTAATATTCACTGTGGTGTTAATTTTCATTTCCCTGATGTTTAATGACATTGAATATTTTTCAGATGTTTATTGGCCATTTGTAAACTATGTATAGGAAGGTGGCACACATTATTTTGCACAATTGAAATCAAGTGATTTCTAGGCACATATTTTTCCCGTCCCCAGAGCCTTCCTCGCAGGTTTATTGAGTGTGCACCTCTCTTACCCCACCATCCCCCCTCCTCCCTCTCCCACCTGGTCAGAGATAATACAGAGTATTTCCTTTTCCTTTCTAAGACCATCTTCCCCCTAAAACTGCATGCTCCTCTGAAAACTAGTATCTTGCCCCCCTGTGGAATGTTACCTTCTGTGCCAAGTTTTCGAATCATCTCGGCTCACGTCGGTTCTGCTTCATCTTGTCGCCCTTTGGACAGTCCTCTGTTTTCTTATGACATTTCAATTGTTTGCATATATTAAAGGGCAGAAATTAGAAGCTATTTAATATCAGAAAGAATGTATTTTCATATTTTTGTCCCAAATACTCAGGAAAAACTCAATACCCCATATTTGCTCAATACATTTTGAATAAAAGTCTTAAAATTCCTTCTTGAAAATGGAATTGAACAGCTCAAGATCCTCTAAATCCTAATCACATACATAATTACTAGGCCAAAATCTCATTCAATGGATAGAAGAATATTTTTTCTCAGTGGTTCTGAAAATTACATAAACCTAGGAGATGGAAAGTTTCAATATTTACTATTTCACCTGCTCTGTGAAGTAGAGCTTAGTGGGGGACACAGGCACAGACGTGAGTCACTCCAAGGTGTAGGAGCAGCTCTGAATAGAGGACGGCGCACAGCAACGTGGGGATACACAGCAGTAAGAAGAACACACTGTATCTTCCTGGTGCTGCCAAGATTATCCCATCAGAGAGAAAGGAGTCGTTACTTTAGAGTCCAAATACCATTAAGTTCTATGAGTCACCTTGGGGCTTCTACAATGCATGTTAGGCATGATCATATATCTAGAATCCAGACAAAGTTCACCATTTTTAGAATAATGATGAACATACGTCTCTATTGCTCCTTGGGTTAAAGAAACTGGTTATGATTCCATTCTAATTGGCAAAGAATAGAATTAATGGGTACATGAAGAAGTGTTCCAGACTTGACTATTGAGTCCTTACCTTACCAACTTTTATTTTACCTCTCTCGATCCAACCACCTATTAACTTTGCTTTCTGGCAAAGCTAAACTGAACACAGACACCCAAAGACATCAGCCCAGCTCAGATCCCTGTACCTTCAAACATGACCCTGATTTTGCTACCCACAAAAGCCTCCCCTTCACACTAATCCCTGCTCCTCTAGGGTACTTCTGTACATGATGCAATCTTTGCTGCTTTCACTGATGACTCTGTGTTAGCTATTAAAATGCTTTTCTCTCTTAACCTTTGAATACCTTGAAAGCTGAGACAATGTCACTTACATTCTCTATTCTTAGCACCCATTATAGCCTCTGAAGATAAATTATTACTTCATGAATGGATTGTATGGCTAAACTTTAATTTAAAAACAAGACGTGCTAAAATACTCTGACTTACCCTGTATAATACATGAAACTGATTTGATGTGATTATTAGAAATAAATCTGGGAATAAAACTGTATGCAATTTTACTTCATAGATTAGAAAACTGAATTGTGAATTATACACCCTGACAGTATGACATTAATTTTTTTGTTTTATTGTTAAAGGGTGCAATGTTTATGTTCTAATACATCAGTAAATATTAAGATGGATTTGATAAAAGCCCACACTGTGATGAAATCAGTGTCTGTAAAAAATAATGCCAGTTAATTTGATCTGATCAGATAATCAAAAACTGTTTTGAGTTCTTACCACACATCATTCACGTGTCTGAGGTTTATAATACGCTGCCTAATTTATCCTCCAAGCAACTGATACTATCGGTATACTCTTTGAGTACAAGCAATTCAGAGAGATTAAGTTTCTTGCCCAAGGTCAAGCAGCCAGGTAACTGACAGAACAGGGGTTTGGACCCAGATTTCGCTGGTTCCAGTGCCAATCACAAGGTCACTATTAGTTACCTGACTAAAACGACACATTGCTCCGAGCTTGCCAGAATGGACCAGATGATCAAATGAAAACTATCAGTCCGGTCAATCTGTGTTCTCAAGGTAAATCTCTTCCTGCCTAAGATGTACAATTTAAAAATTCTTCTTTCATATTATTTATCTGTCAGACAAATGTGTATATCAGAGTTCATTACATTTAAATATAAGAAATATTAGCCACATACATGGCAAAGAACCTACAGTTTGTGTTCTTATGTTATGGTTTATTTCTTCTAAAAACTTGTCACTTAAATGATGTGGCAAAAATAGGTATAAATTATGAGGGAATTGATCAATAAGCAGTTACTTACTATCTACTAGATTTAAGTAACTAGGATAGAAAGTAACATTTGGTAGAATTTTTACAGCAACAATTATATATATTTAGAACTTGCAATATGACTTTTTGTTAAATTTTTATGTAATAATGGATATATAATGATGTGATATAACATGGTTCTGGTTTCAGTTTTATGATCCATATTAAGTTGCAATCCTCTTTACTTTTTGACTGTTGAATATTATCAGATATTGGTACATAGTTACTAGGTCAATAAAGGTCTTTCTCAGCTGATTAAACTTTCAGTAAAATTGTTAAGTGATATAAGCATAAGAATTTCAGATTTAAAATTAGAATAAAAATGACCTTTTATTTTAATGATATGAATTGTTGGCCCAATTTTGACTCATCTTGTAGTAATAATTTATAATTATGAAATAAAACTATTTAATCATTTATTTTTATTAAGTCATAAACACATAGATCATGTATACATTAATGAATTTACAGGGTACATTACGCCGACTTCATACACAATTTGGAATGCTTACTTCGAACTAGTTAATACATCCTTTACCTCATTTACTTAATTGTTGTGTTAAGACATTTATACTCCATACTTAATAGGCTGGACATGTACCCTTGCTTTTGGAAAGAAGTTTGGAGAACACACAGGGATCTTAAAGTAGATTTGATCTACATCGATCCTGCAATGCCTCCACTAGGTGTGTTTCCAAAAGACCAAGAATCACTTTACAATAAAGACATTTGCACTGGAATATGATGTTTTGATAATCAGACACAAAGTTAAATCATTACTAAAATTCAGCTAATTAACATATTCATCTCCTCACATTGATTTGTGTGTGTGGTGAGAACTGAAATCTCCCGGCATACAATTATTAACTGTAGTCACGATGCTTACGTTACATCTGCAGATGTCTTCATTCTAGAGAGCTGCAACTCTGTGCCCTTGACCAAGAACCATTTCTCTCACTCCCACCATCCCACTCTCTGCCTCTGCATACTTGACTGTTTTAGATTCTGCATGTGAGCGAGATCATGAAGTATTTGTCTTTGTGTGTCTGGCTTATTTCATGTCATCCAGATTCATCCATGTTGTCCCAGTGGCAAGAGCTCCTTTTTCAAAAGCTACATAATATACAATAATAGACACACACCACAGTTCATCCATCAACGGACAATTGTTTCTGTATCCTGGATAACGTGAATGATACTGTAACCAATGTGGCAGTTAAAATATCTCTTCGAGGTATTGATTTCACTTTCTTTGGCTATATACCCAGGGATTGCTAGATCATATAATAGTTCCATTTTTAATTTTTTTAAGTAACGACTGCACTTTTCCCCATAATGGCTGCACTAATTTACATTCCCGCCAACAGGGTACCAGGGTCCCTATTCTTTGTACCCTCACCGACACTTGCTCAAGTCTTTTTGATAGTAGCTGTCTTAACAGGTGTGAGGCGATATTTCATTGTGATTTCTACTTCCACTTACCTGATGACTAGTGACTTTCAGCATCCTTTCACATACCTGTTGGGCATGTGTATGTCTTCTTTAAAACTCTATTTTCCCATGGATGGAGCTGGAACATATTCTTCTTAGTAAAGTATCTCAAGAATGGAAGAAAAAGTATCCAATGTACTCAGCCCTACTATGAAACTAATGTATGGCTTTCACATGAAAGCTATAACCCAGTTACAACCTAAGAATAGGGGAAAGGGGGAAAGGGAGGGGAGGGAGGAGGGAGGTGAGTAGAGGGAGGGGGTGGTGATGGGATTAAACCTGTGGTGCATCTTACAAGGGTATATGTGAAATTTAGTAAATGTGGAATGTAAATGTCTTAGCACAATAACTAAGAAAATGCCAGGAAGGCTGTTAACCAGTGTGATGAAAATGTGTCAGTCTATGAAACTAGTGTATGGTGTCCCATGATCACAATAATGTACACAGCTATGATTTAATAAAAATAAAAAATAAAAAATAAAAAACACTCATCATCAAGCAAAGACTTAACCTCTACTAAATTGTATATTCTTCTCAGGACAGTAAAGTGCTCTGTATTTACCAGGAATTAATCAATATTTGTTAAAATATTTGCTAAAACAAATATAAAATATAATATCCATAATAAATATAAAACATAAAAAAAAATAAAAATCTAAGCTTTATGTGAAGAAAACAAACACTTCAAAAAATACCTATATGTACCATTTAACAAATAGAAAGCTATACTTTTAATTTGAAAAATAAAATGACAGGCTGTGCAAGGTGGTTCCTCCCTATAATCCTAACACTCTGGGAGGCTGAGGCTGACAGATTGCTTGTGCTCAGGAGTTTGAGACCAGTCTAAGAAAGAGGGTGACCCTGTCTCTACTAAAATAGAAAAATTAAGGGCAGGGTATAGTTGCTCACACTCGGAGGCCAAGGCGGGTGTATTGCTGGAGCTCATGAGTTCGAGACCAGCCTGAGCAAGAGTGAGACCCCATCTCTGAAAAATAGCCAGGTATTGTGGTGGACAACTGTAGTTCCAGCTACTTGGAAGTTTGAGGTAAGAGGCTTGCTTGAGCCCAAGAGTTTGAGGATGTTGTGAGCTATGATATCATAGTACTCTACCAGAGGTGACAAAGTAAGATTCTGTCTCAAAAAAAATGATAAATTAAATAAAATAAAGTAAAATAAAATAAAATAGAAATATTATCTGGGCATTGTGGCAGGCACCTGTAGTCCGCCTAGTTGGAAAACTTAGGCATGAGTATCACTTGAGCCCAAGAATTTGAAGTTGCTGTGAATGATGATGATGCCATGGCCCTCAACCCCAGGGCAACAAAGTGAGACTGTCTAGAAAGGAAAGGAGGAGGGGGGAAGGGAGAGATGGATGGAGGGAGAGAGGGAAGGACAGAAAATGACAAGAAAAAAATACCAAAAAACCCAAGCTTTATGTGAAGAAAACTATAAAACACATCAAAGAATACCTGACTATCCTTTAACAAATAAAAAGTTATACTTTGAATTTAAACAGAATGACTTAAGATCATAAAGATGTTCTCCAAGTGAATTTATAGATTGACTACAGCCCCAATTTTTTTTAAATCTATCAGGTGTTTTCCTGGAGCTAGATTAATTTATCAAAAATTTGTTTTTAAAAACGATCAAGAAATGCTAATTAAATCATGGGAAAGATGGGCAGTGAGGAGCAGCAAACATGAAGTTTTTTTCAAACTTCACTTTTTTTTTCAAACACTATTAAGTTGTTTTTATAGTATCATGTTTTTCTCCTAGTTAACCTAACAGGTTTGAAAGTTTTTTTTTCAAACTTCACTTTTTTTTTTCAAACACTATTAAGTTGCTTTTATAGTATCATGTTTTTCTCCTAGTTAACCTAACACGTTGCAAAGTAGAAAATTCCACAATCATGCATTTCTCAAGTTCTCCAGTAAAAAAGTCTTCAGTTCTGTAACATATGTAAGCAATGAATAAAAGAATGTTTATTAAAACAAAACACTATTAAGCTTCTATAATTAACACAGTTTAAATTTAGCTCAAATTTAGACAAACTAATGGACAAATGGTTTTAATCAAGAAATACATCAAATTATATATGAGTATTTCCTTTATAATAAAGTCAGCATCACCAATCATTGAGTATTATTTGTCAGGGTCCAATCAGGTAACTAACACCTTAGTCATTTGAACACAAAAATTTTAATATCAAGAATTATTAACTATAACAAAGCATTGGAGTAATAAGGAATTGGCTAGTAAGAGATAAAGAAAAATCAACACAACATATTATAGAAATAGCAGAAAGACCCCCAAGAAGTGTCCCAAGAGACAGCCAACACACACACACACACACACACCCCTCAACACTGGAAGACAGACCTTGTTGGAGAGGGCACAGTGGATGGCACAGATATTGCTCTGCTGATATACCAGCATTGCTCCTGATAACCATCTGCTGGGGTGCTAAAGAAAGCCATACTCAAGGAGGTGGCATGAGGTACAACTCGTTGAAAAACCACACAAGGATATTCTAGGGACATCTAACTATTGGAAACTACTAACCACTGCTCACTGCAGGAGTTGGATGCTTGATAGCTCGTTGTACTTTAGGATCTACATACTGGGGAAACACCTATCATCCCCAGTGACCTTCTAGTACCTTCTTCTGACAAACTTAACATCATGCCAGATGGCTAAGGAAAAATAATTAAAGAGTTCAGCTCAATTATTACAGAACAGCCAATGAAAAGTGAATTTAGAATAACACAGCAATAAGTTGGCATGGTAAGGGACAAATATACTTTTTATACATGGTGTTGGATCCTTTTCTTAAACCATACAACAGGTAAGTACCATATGGATCAACAATTTAAATATTAAAAAAAAAAAAACATATAGGTAATATAAAGTTGGGAGTAGGAAACTTTCCAGACTATGATACAAAATCAAAAAACACTAAGAGAGTGCCTCTTAGGATTTAATAAATTTGATTACACAAAAGCAATTTTAATGCATACAAAAATACCATAAGTCTTAGCATACTACCCAAGAGTCTTGTTTCTGTCTCTCCTCAAATGCATTACAGACAGAACCAGCATAGTTTGGATGTCAGGAGAGATAAGAACAAAGGGAAAGGGCAGGCAGGTTGCTACATGGAAGTCTCCCAGAACCTCTACCTGGGAGATTGGCAAAGAACTTTTTCAGTCAAAGTCAATCTGCAAAGAATAGGAGAAGTAGCTGTTTCTTCAAATATGCAAGCACTTGTGAAAAGCTATGAGGAATATGATGAATCAGGGAAATATGACTCAAAGAAACCAATCTCCAATAACTAATGCTAAAGAAATAGAGATCTATAAATTGCCTAACAAAGAATTAGGAATAACCATCTTAAAGATCAGTAAGTTATAAGAGAACACAGACCACTAAATAAAATTAGAAAAATAATACATGAACAAAATGAAAAAATAGCAAAAAGTTAGAAACTACATAAATGAATCAAACAGAAATCCTGGTACTGAAAATACAATAACTAAACTGAAAAAATCACTAGATGGATTCAACAGTAGACTTACTAGATTAAACAGAAGAAAGAATCAGCAAACTCAAAGATAGGTGATTTCAAATTATTTAGTCAAAGAAGCAAAAAGGTAAAAAGAATGAAAGAGAGTAAATAAAATACTAAGGGACTTGTGGGACAACAACAAGCAAAGCAATACCTGTATATGCACTATGAGAATTAAAGAAGAAGAAGATAAAGGTCTAGAAATCTTATTTTAGTTTAAACATGTGAAGATTGTTTGAACTTTAAAATTTAATTTAAAGATTAATATTTGGCCATTAAATAATAATCAAAGACTTTCTAAATCCAGACAGAAAAATGAACATCTATATTCATGAATTCCAGAAAACCTCAACTAGATTAAATTTTTTATAACACACATTATAATCAAATTCTCAAAAACCAAAGTCAAACAATTTGGAAACAATAAGATAAAAGTAACTCATTACATACAAAGGAACCTTCTGTAAGACTATTAGCAGATGTCTTCATAGAACCCTTAAGATCAAAGGAGAGTGAAAATGCTAAAAGAAAAAAACTTCCAATCAAGAATACAAAACTTTGAAAACTGCCCTCTTAAAATAAAGGAAACTTAAGACTTTTTCAGTCCTCCCTCTTAAAGGAAAGTTAAGACTTTTTCAGATAACCAGTGGCCTAGGGAGTTCACCACTACTATATTTGCCGTATAAGAAATGCTAGACAGAATTCTTTAAATTTAAAGTAAAGGCTACTCAACAGTAATATGAAAACAAAAGTATAAGTTCACTGGCAAAGGTAACTATATAGACAAATATAGAATAATACTGTAATGGTGTTATATAAATAACTTTTGATTTTGGTATATGGCTACAAAAATATGTTAATAGATATACAGTATAAAAAGATGTGAATAGTAACATCAATAACAAAGTATGTGTAAGAAGAGAAGTAAAACTGCAGAGTTTTGTATAGGATTGAAGTTAAGTAGCTGTTAGCTTAAAGGAAATGTATAACTGTTAGACATTTTATATAAGCTTTATAGGAATCACAAACACCTATAGAAGATATACAAAAGAGAAAGAGGAAGAAATTAATGGAATAACACTTAAGATAGAAAATATTTACCTCAAAATTATAAAGGCCATATATGATAAGCCTGTAGCTAACATCATACTCAGATCACTAGCTGACAAAGGACTTATTTGGTTCATTTCCATTAAAATCAGGAATAAAGCAAGAATGACACTTAGATTTAATGTAGTATTGGAAGTCCTACATAGAGAAATTAACCTGGAAAAATAAATAGAAATAAATAGTTCATTTCCAAATGAGAAATGAAGAATTAAATTATCTCTGCAGATGACATGACCTTATATGTAGAAACACCTAAAGATGTCATTTAATAAACTGTTAAAACTAAACAGATAAACAAATTCAGTAAAGTTGAAGATTCAAAATCAACATACAAAAGTCCATTGCATTTTTATGCACTATCAACTATCTGAATAGGAAATTAAGGAAACAAGTCCATTAAAATAACGCCAGAAAGAATAAAATACTCAGTAATGAACTTAATCAAGAAAGTTAAATTCTTATACACTGAAAAGTTAAAATATTAATAAAATAAATTATAGAAAGCATAAACAAATGGAAATATATCCTGTGTTTATGAATTAGAATACTTAATGCTGTTAAAATGTCTATACCAGCCAAAGTGATGTACACTGCAATCTCCATAATAATTTCCAGTGACCTTTTTTTATAGCAATAGAAAAAAAATCCTAAAATTTATGTGGTATTTTAAAAAAGTCTCCAAATAGCAAAATTAAAAAAAAAAAATTCTTGAAAATACAACAAAGCTAGAGACACCACACTCCTCAATTTCAAAATATGTCACAAAGCTACAGCATTCAAAAAATTATGGTACTGGCATAATGACAGACATATAGACTTCTAGAAAAAAATAGAAAATCTAGAAATAAACCCAAGAATATACAGTAAACTAATTGTCCACAAGGGTGCCAAGAATACTTAACAAGGAAAGAATTGTCTCTTAATCAAATGGTGTTGAGAAAACTGGATATCCACATGCAAAATATCAAAATGAACACTTACAGTATATAAAAAATCAACTAGAAATGAATTATTAGAAATTAAAATATAAGACCTGAGACTATAAAACTTCTAGGAGAAATCATAGGTAAAAGCCTTCATAAGATCGATCTAAGCATTGATTGCACTTGAATATGACACCAAAAGTACAAGCCCAAAAGTAAAAATACACAAATGAGACTATGTAAATACCTTCTGCACAGCAATCAATCAACAAAGTGAAATGATGATCTATGTAAGGAGAGAAAATATTTGCAAATCATATAACAGGTTATTATTCAAAATATATAAGGAATCCCTACAACTAAATAGCAAAACAAACAAGAATAACAACAACAAAAAAAAAAACAACTAGTAAATAGGTAAAGGACTCAAACAGACATTCCTCTAAAGAAGAAATACAAATGGTCAACAGGTATATGAAAAGACATTCAACATCACTAATCATCACGGAAATGCAAATCAAAATCACATGGAGTTATTACCTCACACCTGTTAAAATGGCTAATATCAAAAATACAAAAGATAATAAATGATGGCAGCAAAGCAGAGAAATTGGAACTCTTGAATACTATGGGCGGGAATGCAAAATTGTCAAGCTGCTATGGAAAATGGTGTAGTGGTTCCTGAAAATATTTAAAATAGAAATACCATATGTTTTGGGAAAACCCCAAGACAATAAAGAAAAACCATCCTCTGAATAGTGGGGCCAAGAAAGCAAAGAATAACTCACACAAGTCCAAATTGGTGAGTTAAGTGAGTTTACGAATATTAGAGGTTATTTATACAAGACATTTATTCCTGGACATCACAGAACTTTTCCCAGTAGTAAAATTCACATGATCTTCCCATTGTGACACCTTAAATTTCTTTTTAGTGAATGATGTGGATTCTTTCCCAGCATCATTGTATGTACACAGGCTAAAGATATTAAGCATACACAATATATCTATCATGGGTTTTTATGCAACCCATGTTATGTTAATGGTATAATTTTCCTCTAGGCAGAGTTTTTGTACTAAAATCAGACAGTAAAAGCAGTTACAAGTAGTTACCAATTTACAAGGACATGCCTACAGGTGTTCTTGGGGCCTTGCACTTTTCCTTGGTGCTTCAAGGAAATGTCAAGATGTCAACTTTTCCCAATGGGGAATCTCTTTTTTTTTTTCCCCTTACCATGTGATCTACCAATCCCACTACTGAGTAAATAAGCAAAAGAAATTAAATCATTAGTAGAAAAGATACCTACAACACAATTTTTATTGCAACCTGAATAGTCAAGATATGAAAGCAATCTATATATTCATAAACAGATAAGAGATAAAGAAAATATAATATAACATACAATGACATATTATACAGTCTATAAAAAGAAGGAAATTCTGCTATCTGAAACAGCATGGATAAACCTGGAGAACATTATGCTAATTGAAAGTTACAGAACAAGTGCTGTATGATTGCACTTACATAAGACACCAAAAAAAAAAAAAAAAAAAAAAAAAAAAAATAAAATTTGTGGCTAACGTGAAAAAAAAGGGGGGTTCCCAGGACG
>CAUYPK010006925.1:0-36740 GCA_963574355.1 Loris lydekkerianus | reverse complement strand
CTTAATTTTACCCTAAAAACTGGGAAAACTTAGTGACTTGAGTATAAGCCGAGGTGGAAATGCAGCAGCCACTGGTAAATTTCAAAAATAAAAATATATACCCAAAACAATTACAATAATTGAGGAATCAGTAGGTTAAATGCTTTTTAATATTTATTGCTAAAGAAAAACTGTAAACTAGGCAACAATAACTATAAAACTTTAAATAAAGTGCAGAAAACCGTAGCTTAACAGGTAATCAAGCTGTGGGTTATATAGTTGTGGGTTAAATAGTTCAGTGGAATACAGTTCAGTTCAGCCGCCTACCTCTTCAGCTCAGCCATGACTTGTGGACTGAGCTGAAGCACTGCCCCCTCAAGCAGACGGCAGAAGATGACTGGAGACTACGTGCATTTGATTAGGTGCGTGCGCACCAATCAAATAACCCGTATAACCCGAGTATAAGCCGAGTTTGGGTTTTTCGGCACAAATTTTGTGCCAAAACTGATTTTTATAAAATACTAAATGGTTCAGCAAAGGACCTTGAAATGAACATGGGCCCGAGGTTGTATGCAAAATTTTACAATTACATTTTATTTCTATAATTAATCATTCATATGAGTTTTGACTTCCCTTTGGCAGGATAAAGGCCTTGCTACAAAGAAAGAGTAACTTAAATAAAGTGATTGATTATTTTCTATTCTAACAAAATGCACACATGTGGCTAAAATGTGTACTAGAAATTCTATAGTTTTTGTAAACCAAAAAATTTGTGTTAGCCGCTAATCTTATTTGGGGGAGTATCAATCAGCAAAGTATCAGTTAAACAACAATTCCAAAATGTACAATGGTCAGGGTTCATCAAGTACAGATTCACTTAGGTACTGATATCCCTTAAAAAACCCATCTTTTCAATGTTAAAGAGAAGATAGAAAATAAAGTTTAAATTAATATAAGCAAATTTTTCATTGATAATTTCCCTGAATGTGCTTCTCATACCATAGTTTAAAGGTAATTTGACTAAAGAAGAACATTAAAACTTAAATTAATTTATTATATTATTGGCAAAGCTTGAAAAATAATACATTTTAGCACGAGGTTTGATTACAAAATCAAAAGGGAAATTAGATTATTATTTGGCAACAGAAGGAGTTATAATTTGTCATAAATCATTGACAGACTTTAAAATATACAAATCTTTTACTTAATAAAGATAATAAGTATTTAGGAGAAATACAATTGCTTAATTCATTTTATGAACCAATGGGTGTCATATCAACATTGGACAGCATAAAATGTACTTTTGCTCTTGATTAGTGAAGTAGCTATATTTTAGAAAAGTAGATAAAAAAAATAAAGATTTTTACCTATTCCCATGTAACCAGATAGAACCAGAAACCCTCATTAGGTGGCAATTGTTTAAGGAAGAAATTTCTATTAAAAAAATGTTAGTTATTCTAGCCAGGCATGGTGGTTTACGCTGTAATCCTAACACTTTGTGAGGTCAAAGTGGGAGCATTACTGAGGTTCAGAGTTTGAGACCAGCCTGAGCAATGTAGTGAGACTCTGCATCTGCAAAAAAAAGAAAGAATAAAATAAAAAACTTAGCTGGATGTGGAGGTAGGCACTTGTAGTACCATCTACTCAGGAGGCTGAGATAAGAGGATTCCTTGAGCCCAGGATTTTGAAATTGCTGTGAGCTATGATAACATCACTGCACTCTAGCCCCATGTGTCAGAGAGGTTCTGTCTCAATAAAAGGAAACAAAAAAAGAAAATGTTATTCAATAAGTATTTAGAAGCAAAAATTTCAAGCTGGAAAGTCCTTGAGACTATCTACCACAATGGTTTTTTTTTTTTTTCTTCTTCTTTTTTTCAAAGAAAAAAATCCTTTAAAAATATTTTTATATAGTTTTGTCATATATCAAACATAGTCATCAGAGTTGACTACAGTGGGGCTACTCACAAAGAGTGCCCTGAGGGCCATGTAGTGAGACATCGACTTTCCTACTTATGGGGTTACCTTGGAACACGGTCTTAAATAGTATTCCAGTGTAGTATGGGAAATAAGGAAATTGAAGCAGAAAGGGTTTAGTGTCAGTAAGAATTCAAGCTTACTTTTCCTAATCATCAATGAGTGCTCTATCTTTTGAAAGATTAATGTTTAAGGATAGATGTTAGCACAATGTAACTCTAGGACAAATGGAAAATATTTTTATATTACCCGTATTTTGGAATTAGTGATGGTATGATTCTGCTCCATTAGTATGACTATATGACTACACTGAATCATCTTGAAAGCTATTAGATTCCATTAAATGCTAAATGCCTTTTCCTACAAGCAGTAGATTGATTTGACACTGAATGAATTATAAACAGCATGTCCTGGGATCTTCAGAAATCATCAAACCAAGCATATCCTCTTCATATACTGAGAATAGTTTAAGAAAAGTGTAACTGAAAATAGTGGTGTGAGAGTAGATGGCCTTTTTGGAAACAGTGAGATTAAGATTTTAGTTCATTTTATGTCCAAATGTAAATGAGAAAATACCTGCTTTTCAAGCACCACACATAGCTCTCACCATCTCCCATTAAATTGGATGGAAAATCTGAAATACAAAAATTTTACCTAGATTGATTCAATCCTATGATAATCTACATAAATCTGAAACTTGCATACACATTAAACCAGTTCTAAAGCAATGTGTAGTTCTGTTAAAATTTTAAAGCTGGGTGACACACACTTCTTCCTGGTTTTACTAATTTTCTCTTTATGGTTAATTCTGTGAAGTCAAACATTCTTTTATCTAGTAATATTGTACTTGATTGGTAGTCCAGATGAAAGGAGCTCTTGTGTTAGATGTGACTATTTCATTTCTCTTTTTCTTATGTTACCACTTTTTTGTAGTCATTCTTCCTATTTTTTGGTCTAACTCTGACTTTCCCCAGACTCAGTCTCAAAGTCATCATCCTACTTTCTAGGGGTAATCTTAGGCTCTGTCAATCTTACTTAAAGTGTGACAAAATCTTTGCATAGTTCAGACAAAAAGAATGAACTGAAATTAAAGGTAAGATATAAAAATTCATGCAAATACAGAAAAATAGCTTAGCTCATAAAATGACAGTTTCTAATTCTATTTTAATCTGTGTCTGGCTTGAATCTAGATTGCCAGGGGGCAGCTAACCATCCATTTCTTTCCTTTTGAAGCAGTCTTACTGGTTATGGAGCCTAGAGACTCTCATGATGGCAAAGATAACTTTCAGCTTTCTTCTCCTCTTTTAAAGTCTTTGAATCCCTATGGGACCCAATTCAATTACAATTTTGTATGTGATCATCTTCTTCAGGCAATTTGCATAGGAGAAATAATTGATATGCTCTGACCCCATTGAATAATCTGAGTGGTCAAGTTGTCCATCTCCATCCATGTCTTACAATTTTTTTTTTTTTTTTTTAATTGTTGGGGATTCATTGAGGGTACGAAGAACTAGGCTACATTGATTGCATTTGTTAGGTAAAGTCCCTCTTTTTATTGTGTCCCACCCACAAAAAGTGTGTTCACACCATGACCTCCACCCCCTTCCCTCTTTCCCTCTCTTCACCCTCTTCCCCACTCCCCACCATGTACTAGGTCATTAATTCTCTTCATATCAAAATTGAGTACATAGGATTCTTGCTTCTCCATTCTTGTGATGCTTTACTAAGAATAATGTGGTCCACTTCCATCCAGGTTAATACAAAAGATATAAAGTCTCCATCTTTTTGATGGGTGAATAGTATTCCATGGTATACATATACCACAGTTTGTTAATTCATTCCTGGGTTGGTGGGCATTTAAACTGTTTCCACATGTTGGCAATTGTAAATTGATATGCAACAGACAGTCTAGTACAAGTATCCTTATGGTAAATGGATTTTTTTCCTTCTGGGTAGATGCCCAGTAATGGGATTGCAGGATCAAATGGGAGGTCTACTTTAAGTTCTTTAAGGGTTCTCCATACTTCCTTCTAAAAACGTTGAATCAATTTGTAGTCCCACTAGCATTATAAAAGTGTATCCTTCTCTCCACATCCACGCCAGCATCTAGTTTTGAGATTTTGTGATGTGGGCCATTCTCACTGAAGTTAGATAATAACTCAGGGTGGCTTTGATTTGCATTTCTCTAATAATTAAGAATTATGAGCATTTTTTCTTTTTTTTCATTTTTTCATGTTTCATATGTCCATTCATCTGTTCTTTAGAGAAGGTTCTATTCATCTCTCTTACCCATTGATACAGGCATTGTAGCTTTTTCATGTTGATTAACTTGAGTTCTCTGTAGATCCTAATTATTAAGTTTTTGTCCGACTCAAAATATTCTTTCTCATTGTTGTGTATTTGTTTTGGTTTTGTCTTCCTAGCTCTACAGAAGCTTTCCAGTTTCATTAAGTCCCATTTGTTTATTTTTGTTGTTGTTGCAATTGCCACAGAAGTCTTCTTCACATAGTTTTTCCCTGGAACAATATCTTCAAGTGTTTTATCCATGCTTTCTTTAAAGATTTTTATCATTTCATGCCTTAAATTTAGGTCTTTTATCCATCTTCAATCAATTTTTGTGAGTGAAGGAAAGTGCAGTTCCAGTTTCAGTTTTTTACATGTGGATATCCACTTCTCTCAGAACCATTTATTAAATAGGAAATCTTTCCCCCAGTGTACGTTCTTATTTGGTTTATCAAAGATTAGGTGGTTGTAAGATGTTAGTTTCATCTCCTGGTTTTCTATTAGTTTCCAAATGTCTATGTCTCTATTTTTTGTGCCAATATCATGCTGTTTTGATCACTATGGCCTTGTACTACAACCTAAAGTTTAGTATGCGATGCCCCCGGCTTGGTTTTTATTACTAAGAACTGCCTTAGACTATACGGGTTTTTTTCTGGTTCCATATGAAATGAAGAATTATTTTTTCCAAATCTTGAAAGTATTATATTGGTATTTTAATAGGGATGGCATTGAATTGGTAGATTGCTTTGGGAAGTATAGACATTTTAACAATGTTGATTCTTCCTAGCCATGAGCATGGTATATTCTTCCATTTGTTAATACCCTCTTTTATTTCTTTCCTGAGGGTTTTATAATTTTCTTTATAGAGGTCTTTCACCTTTTTTTCTAGGTATATTCCTAGGTATTTCATTTTCTTTGAAGATACTGTGAAGGGGATTGTGTCCTTAATTAGCTTCTCATCTTGCTTTTATTGGTGTATACAAAGGCTACTGATTTGTGGACATTGATTTTATATCCTGAGACATTACTGTGTTTTTTGATCACTACTAAGAGTCTTGTAGTTGAGTCTCTGGGGTTCTCTAAGTATAACATACCATCAGCATAGAGGGACAGTTTGACCTCCTCTGCTCCCATTTGGATGCCCTTTATTTCCTTCTCTTGCCAGATTATATTGGCTGGAACTTCCAGCACTATGTTGAATAGTAGTGGCAATAGAGGACAACCTTGTTTGATTCCAGTTCTAAATGGAAAGCTTTCAGTTTTACACCATTCAGCAAAATATTAGCTATAGGTTTGTTGTGGATGGCTTTGATCAATTTAAGAAATGTGCCACATATGCCTATTATTCTTCAGTGTTCTAATTAGAAAATGATGCTGGATTTTATTGAATGCTTTTTCTGCATCTATTGAGAAATAATATGGTCTTTGTTTTTGCTTTTGTTGATATGGTTTATGGACTTGCGTATGTTAAATCAGCCATGCATCCCTGGGATGAAACCTACTTGATCATGATGTATGACTTTTTTGATGATAAGCTGTCTTCTATTGGCTAGGATTTTGGTGAGAATTTTTGCATCTATATTCATTAGTGAAATTGGTCTGAAGTTCTTCTTTTTAGTTGGGTTCTTTCCTGGTTTTGGTATCAGGCTGATGTTTGTTTCATAGAACATGTTGGGGAAGATTCTTTCCTGCTCAATTTTTAGAATAATTTCTGCAATATGGGAGTAAGCTCTTCCTTGAAGGTTTAATAGAATTCTGGTGTGAAACCATCTAGACCAGGGCATTTTTTTTGTTGGGAGATTTTTTATTGTTTCTTTCATCTCAGTGCTTGAAATTGGTCTGTTCAGGAGATTTATTTCTGCCTGGGTAAGTCCAGGGAGGGGTGTGATTCCAAATGTTGATCCATTTTCTTCACATTGTCAAATTTCTGGGCATAGGGTTTTTTTGTAGTATTCAGAGGTAATCTCTTGTATCTCTGTGGCATCTGTTATTATTTCCCCTTTATTTCTGATTGAGGTTACTAGAGATTTTTTTTTCCTATTTCTAGTTAATCTGACAAAAGATTTATCTATTTTATTTATTTTTTCAAAAACCAACTCCTTGTTTCATTAATTTTCTGAATGATTCTTTTATTTTTAATTCCATTAATCTCTGATTTAATTTTTGATATTTCTTTTCTTCTGCTGGGTTTAGGCTTAGATTGTTCTTCTTTTTCCAATTTCATAAGATGGTTTGTGAGTTTGTTGATGTGCTCTCTTTCTGTTTTTCAGATGTAGGCATCTACAGTTATAAATTTTCCCCTCAGGACTGCTTTTGTTGTATCCCACAGGTTTGGGTAGCTTGTGTCTTCATTGTTATTTTCCACAAGGAAGTTAATTATTTCCTCTTTTCTCTCTTCCTGAACCCAACTATCATTCAGCATAAGGTTGTTTAATTTCCATGCCTTTCGGTGGGGTTGAACGTTTTTGTTGGAGTTGAGTTCCACCTTTATTGCCTTGTGGTCTAAGAAGATAGAAAGTAAAATTTTAGTTGTTTTGATTTTTTTGAGGTTTGATTTGTGTCCTACGATATGATCTTTTGTGGAGAATGTTCCATGGGCTTATAAGAAGAATGTATATTCTTTAGCTTTAGGATGGAGTGTTCTACATATGTCTGTCAAGCACAGTTGTTCTAGGGTCACATTTAAGTCCCTTATCTCTTTATTTAGTTTCTGTTTAAAGGATATGTCCAGAACTGCAAAAAGAGTATTAAAGTTTTATGTTATTGTGGTGTTACATTTATGGGATATCATATTGCTGAGAATAATTAAGGTCTGTTTTAAGAATCTGGGAGCATTTGAGTTGGGTGCATAAATATTTAGAATTAGAATGTCTTCTTGTTGTATTTTTCCCTTGACCAATATAAAGTGTCCCTGTTTGTCTTTTTTGATTTCAATTGCTTTAAATCAAATTGTATCTGAGAATAAGATTGCAACCCCTCTTTTATTCTGACTTCCATTTGTTTGAAAAATTGTCTTCCATCCCTTAATTCTGAGTTTTAATTGTCCTTCAAGGCTAGGTGTGTCTCCTGTAGATAGCACAAAAAGATCACTTATTTTTTTTTATCCAGTCAGTCAACCTATGTCTCTTTAGTGAGGAATTCAAGCCATTAACATTTATTGACATAATTGATAAGTGTGGTAGCATTCTGTTCATCTTATTTTGTGAAATTACATTGCTTGGTTTCACCTTTTGTATCATTGTGGAAACTAGGTTTTATCCTTTAGTTTCTAGGTATTTAGTTTGCTGGCAGTCCATTGTGATGGTCAGTGTATAGAATAGATTAAAGTATTTTCTTTACAGCTTGTCTTGTTGTGGCAGACTTCTTCAATGTTTGCATATCAGTAAAAGATTTGATTTCTCCATCAATTTTAAAATTTAGCTTAGCAGGATGTAGAATTCCGGGCTAAAAATTGTTTTGTTTAAGTAGATTAAATGATTAAGTAGATGAGCATTGTCTTCTGGCTTGAAAAGTTTCATTTGCGAAGTCTCCAGTCACCCGGATAGATTTGCCAATTGGTTCTTGCTCCTGGCAGCTTGCAGAATCTTTTCTTTTATCTTGACATTGACAGGTTCATCACAATGTGTCTTGGAGAAGTTCTATTTGAGTTGAGGGTCTGATATCCCTCTGAAAGGAGTTTGTCAAAATCTTTGGTGATATTTGGGAAATTTTCATTTATGATATCCTCTAATAGGGTTTTCATGCCTTTGTGGCTTTCTTCTTCCCCTTCTGGGTTACCTATAACTCATATGTTTGAACACTTCATGAAGTTCCATAATTCTGTCAGTGAACATTCTCCTTTCTCTCTGTTTTTTTTGTTTGTTTGTTTGTTTTTTTGGGTTTTTTGTTTTTTTCCTATCATTTTAACTGCCTGAATTAGCTCAAGAGAGTCGCTACCTCTATCTCTGAGATTCTTTCTTCTGCATGGTCTAGTCTGTTATTGATACTTTCTACTGTATCTTTATGTTCCCTGATTTCTTCAATTTCTTCAGCTGCACTATATCCTTTCCACACTTTTCATATCATTCATCTCTTATTTGATTCTGTTTTTGGATTTTCTTTTGGTTATTTTCCATTTTCTCAGCAATTTCTTTCACTGTTTTTACCATTCATATTTTAAATTCCCCTCTGTCATTTCTAACATTTCTTAATAGGTGGAACGGTCTGTGGTAACTACCTCATGATCCCCTCAGGGAGGTTGCTCTGGTCTAGTGTTTCATGTTGCCAGGATTTTGCTGCTGTTTCTTCCTTATGAGTGTTTTCTTTTTGTCTGTTTCCTTGTTCTACTTTTTCCTTTCACTGCCTCTGGCTTTTTAACTTACTGTGCCTCTGACCTAAGGTGTTAAAGTGTTCTTTTGGTAAAGGACTAAAAGGATGAGAAAAGTGAAGAGCAAGAAGAGATAAAAGATTAAAAAAGAAAAAAAGACAGAGAAAAGAGAAATGAAAGGAGCTGAGTAATAGGGAAGATTGACAAAAAGAAGAGAGGAACAGAAAGAGAGATATAGGATTAATAGGGGTGTATAAGTTGTATTGGTGTATTTGACCAAATGACCAAAGGTGTATTTGACTCTCACCCACAAATTCCAACCTGTGGGAGGGCGGGGTAGAGTGGGTCCCTTGAGGTCTGCATCTCTTTTCCACCCTGAGCAGACAGACACAGGACTCTACTTCCACTAAGTAGAGAAGAAAACAAAAATACTATAAATCAAAACAAAACAAACAAAAAAACCTTAAGAGATAAAATTGAGGGATAAAACAAATATCAGGAGCAGAAAAACTAGCAACAATGATGTCCTTATTATCAAATAAGGCAATAATTAAAAAATATATTACATGAAAAACATGAAAAGAAAAAGAAAAGTCTGGGGGAAAAATATGAAAAAGACAAAAAAATTAAAAGCAAAAAACAGGCAAACTAACAATATTAACAACTTCAACAACAACAAAAAAAAAAAGAAAGAAAAAGAAAACTATGTATAGTTTTCTATATGTAACTAGAAACTATGTAAACTTTACATAGTTTCTTTATATAGTTTCTATATAAACTATGTAAAGATATGTATGTGTATCTTGCTGAATATTGTCTGGGCACAGGTGATCTTCTGGGATATGAGGTGCTAATCACAATATAGCTACATAAGAGGGAGACTGGAAGCCTCCACTGACTTCTGTGGCCTCAGACCCCACAGGGTTGGGAGCCTGGATCTCTCCTCAACCTGCTTAATATATGTGCCTCAACCTTTCCAAACTATGTCCCTTGGCTAAGCAGTGGCTATCCCTGGAAAGGGTGTGTTGCTGCCTGCTTGTCAGCAATGGCCTTGCTCTAGGACCCTGAGGGCTGAGTCTGCAAGGCAGCCTCCCACAATGGCTGTGAGTGGCCTATAGCAGAATAATGAAACTCCGCTTTGCCATGATGGCTCAGTTCCAATCTCTGGACTCTATTCAAAGTCACTTGCCCTTTTGCCCAAGGTCTAACTCAATTGAATGTTCAAGTCCAAAAAACTCTGCAGGGAAGACCATCCCTGTCTGCACATTCTCAGCACTGCTATAGCTATTGCCATCTGTAGCTACTGTAGCTGCTGCAGCTGGTAGCCTTAGACCAAATGCAAATGCTTGCCCTTCTCCACTGCTTTTGTCTTCCTCCCATGGTCCCAAAGTCTTCCGCTGCCTCCCTGTACCCCCAAAGGGATGTTTCTGGGCAAAGCCCATAGTCCTAAAGTGCCTGGAGTCTTCTCTCCCATGTCTCACTGTGCCCAGTTTCAAAAAAGCTGTTTTTCATTCATCATCTTGCTCCACCCCGCAAAGTTCTTTTTGGTAATTTTTTCCTTATTTTTTCCAAAGGAAGGATTTTCAAGACTAATATCACTAGGGCTTTACAATAACATTCCAGATTGGTAAGATTATTTTTTCATGACTTTATCCTTACAACCGGGGACTCAAACAAGGCAGGTGGCATAGTAAGACTTTTAGATGGTACAAAAATATCATTCCAACTAAGAGAAAATATTTCATCCTCTTCTCTCCAAAGCCACTGTCCCTTTATTAGTTTGATGACAATATTATTTCCATATGAAGAGAGATGTAATTCCTTGGAAATGTCCATAAATAGAAAACATTTGAGAAAGAATGCTGGGTCATCATTGAGTTTTTAGGACCACACGGGTCTTGATGTAAGTATTGGATTTGTAAAGATTGTGAAGTTTCTGCACAAACTGAACTACCTCTCTATTTTAATTTGAATACCATTGATAGAATTAACTTCTTTTAATAAGGCTAGTGTAACACCCGCAGGTGTTTCTTTTTTCTAAATAATGCTCTCTAAAGTAATCAGCCTTGTCATGGTACAACAAGAATCTCAACAGTTTCCTCTTCTGCTTAAGCCATTGGGTAACCCTTAACCCAAGGTTGTGTCCCTGCATTTTCTGACCTCACCCTCTCTGTCTTCCTGCTTTGCATTCTGGGGCTGGTCTTCTTTTAGATCTTCAATTATACCATGTTTCTCTCAGCTCCTGGGTTTTACATGGGGACTTCTCCCCTTCTAGAATGATTTATATTCATCTAGCCCTTCCAAATATCTTCAACTCCACCTAATGGGATCCTCATCATCACTATCAGTGAACATTTGGCTCCCCCTTGTGTATGCTCATCTCAGGTCCCTGTGAGTGGGAACTCTCATTCCCCCCCCCCCCCAATAACTTGTTAATCAGCAAGCCAACTTGACCAAGCAACTTTGGGGAACCCCATTGTCATTGAGATGGGGGGAAGAGGTACTGTGCATGCAGAGCTCCAAATTCAAACCACTATTTCCTTCCAGAGGCTGAGAAGTTAAAAAAAAAAAAAAAAAAAAATGAAATCTTTAAATTCCTAAAAAAATTAGAACTATATCTCATCTCAGATAAATAGTTGTGGCAGGAATTTATAAATATGCAATAATGTTAATGGGGCGGCACCTGGGAAATAGATACATTAGTTAACCTTGTGTCAGGCAAATCCTCTGTCCTAAGGCAAGAAATTAGATATAACATTTTATTGAAAATGAGCACATTTTCTATGTGATTTTCCTAAAAAAAAAAAAAAAAAAAAAAAAAAAAAATCCAGATGGATTTGGAATTGGAATTACAGATAATGCCACATAAGCATTCCTAATTTTGTCAGCTCCACTGAGATGAAGTGTCTCACCCTAACCCCTCAGATGGTCAATTATGACTTAAATCCTCTTGAAAGCTCCCTTAAGACTCTGTGTTACCAAATGTCAATTGCTCAGTTACAAATCAGGTTTCAAATGTCTCCAAATTCTGCACATTGAAGAGGTAAATGGAAAAAATTTGAGAGATGGAGAAGGACCAGATCAATTTGGACTTTCATTAAACTACACATAATTAACACAGAACAGATGCTTCTCAATTAACTGTGCTGGCCTCAGATCCAGGAAAATCTTTACTGATTCTCTTGGATAGAACTTGGATAACGGGTGGGGGAAGCTGGTAGAACCAATATATATTCTACTATAATTTATATAATATTACCATTATCTTATCTTAAAATATTTATGTGTCCATCAGAAATACATAAATTTGTTTAAAAAGAGGCAGCACTTTTATCTGAGAACCTAAGAATTTAAACAGAAAATATCGAAAAGGATATATGGAAAATGAACAAGTACTAAGTTGGGTAAAAAGCAAAATCTATCTACCTACCTAAAGAAAGCACATTTTACATATATATCATATATATGTATACATTTATAAATTTGTCTATATATAAATGTTGTTCTTAAGTATAAATATAAATATAAGAGCAATATTTTTATATATCATATAGGTAAATCTAAGAACAAAATACTGTAGGGCATTTACAAAATGACTAGCATAGGAATATGCCATTGACATCATAGAAAATTTTACATTCATGTTTTTTCATAGCAAAGAGAAAGGGTCCTTCATGTATCCATGAAAAAATTCCAGTATCTAAAACAAGACACCAAGGCTTAGTACAAGCAATAATTCCAAAGGGAATACAGGTTTTGGAGGAGTAATACAATTATAAGCATGTGGTCATTATAATACCCAAATTTTAAAAAAAGATCTATCTTTTCCATCCCTTTCAAATATATTAAAATTTTATTTTTTGGCATATCTATATACATATAATAACTACCTAAAGTGATATTAATTACTTTTATAATAAGAATATAAACATGTTTTGTTTTTAAAAACAATCATGGGTTTATATTCTGGGGTAGCATGTGATCATTAGAGGTGATGCAAATATTTCCTATATAAAGAAGGCAGAAATATTAGATGGAATAAGGTTTAATTGGAAGGATGGATAAAAGATGTATAATTTGTCCCTCTTCAGAAGCACACACACACACACACACACACACACACACACATATACCAATTAGTCTAACATATGTCAAAACATTCATAGTAAATACATCAGAATGGTAAAAATTAAGGTTTATTTTTCTATGTTTAAAGAATTTTCCACAATCAAGCTCTAACATTCCCTGTAAGGACTGATTTTGCTTTATCATTCACTAGTTACACTGTATAAATTATATGAAGTGCTAAAATAATGACATATAAAATTATAAAATAGTAATAACAGACTCTTCATTATAGTACTGGTGTAGAAAATACAAGAAAAATACTAAGATGCTTAGTTCTAAGCACAAAACATTATTAGTTCTGATGGTGATTATGATATTAATTTAAAGAAATTATAAAATATATATAGTAATAATAGGTATGATATAAAGAGGATTTGACTGTCATGAGAACCAACAAAAGTTTTTTTAATAGTATTAAGCAACTTCTGCTTAATAAATAAGTTACTTGGACAAATTTAGTAGCCAACATATGTCTGTCAAATAATCACTCAATCCTATAAATAACCACTAGCAGAATGCCACTAAAAGACCTTTAGCAAAATGTCAACATAAAACATGAACTTCTAAAGTAGCAATCCATAAAGAACTTGATTCTATATTGCTAAGTGTTAAGAGCTCTTCCCGATCTCTCTCTGGGCTCTTTGACGTCCTTAAAATCTATCAAGGCTGAACTATGAGCTTTCTACATTAAGTGTATGGAAATGTTAAATCCCAGATATACAAGTTTCTTCTTAGAAGCTTCCACATTAAAGTTGGAGACTGATGTATTTTATTTGACAGTCCTGTGGATCATTAAGGGAAGATAATAGGAAATAGTATCCATTAATTATTTACTCAATAATTATTTATTAAGCATTTCCTGTATACCAGACAGTATGCTAGTGACTAGGAATACAAAGCAGAGAAGGCCGAAATAATCCCTGTCCTTATGGATACCAGATTTTAATTTAAGATACACAGCAGAAAAGAGAACAGAACAGCATAGTGTGATAAATATTATGAAAGGGAATGTGCAGCCTGCCCAAATGGCAGCCCCTAGATCTGGACAAAAGTCAGGCAAGGCTTTCCTGAAGGAAAAGAGAGCAGTATAGAAAAGTTTTAAACACAACGACATGGATTATTACATCTCTCTCTATATATAGCCCTATTATAATTATAATATATATAATATATAATCTAATATATGTAATACGTCAGAATGGTAGAAATTAAGGTTTCTACCATTAATATAGGAAATATTTCTACATATATACATATATGTATATATACATGGGTTCTAACAGGAAATAGAATTCCCTCCAGATAACAAAGTTTATTCATAGATCTTTGTTAGGGTTAAGTGAACGGACAAGCTATGGTAAAGCATCGCATGACCACCAATGGTGAGAAGGCTTTTCTTCTGCTAAGTCTTTTGAAAAGAAGATCGAATTAACATGGTGAGGAGTTGAGCTAGCTTTGACATTAATTGTGGCTATGGTTAACCTCAGTGCAACACAGGTTTGAATTCTTGTAGAGATACCTTATGCTTACAATGAGATTATTTTACCATCAGAAGCATCGTTTGATTGTGGTTAAAAGACCTCCTTCTCTTTTCTGTCTGCCTTAGAGAAGGTCTTTCTCATGTTGTTGTACTTCTTGTCCTTGTTAGTTTGGCGGTGGGAGTTACGAGGGGTGATGGACATTGGCAACAGGATTTGCAGTCTGTTGTGAGTAATCCTCAGTCTTAAGGTCTTGGCTTTTTGGTTCTAGTGTCTATGCCAAGTCTTTATATATGGCTTTCTTATTAATCCTGCCCTTATCTTAAAAACAGGGTTCTCCTCTTTCCTGCTCTAGCTGCAATAAGTTTTGACCAATGTCCCAAGTGCAGCAATGTTTGATGTCCTTCTACTGCATACCGAGGCTTTTGTTCCATAGTAGAGATACGGAAAAGGATCTGACCAGAGTTTCTTTTTTTGCTCTCTCTCTTTTTTTAAAAATTTAGATGATTATGGGGGGTACATTTGGCTTGATTACATAGTTTGCTTTTGTATGGATAAAGTCAAGAGTGATAGGCATGTCCTTGTCCCAGAAAGTGTGAAATATACCTGTTCAAAATACCTGATGGTGGGAATTGACCATCCTCTTCAACCCCTCCCTACTACTTAAAAAATTTTATTGAGTTGCTTCCATTTGAACTTACAGGTGTTTACCAGTGAGCTCCAGTTTAGTACTGAGTAGCTGTGGTGGATGTTTTTCAACTCTTATGGTACTTCACTTAGGAGAATGGTCTCCGATTCATCCACATTGTTATGAAAGATACTAGGTCACTGTCTTTTTTTACGGCTAAATAGTACTCCATGGTATACATGTGCCACATTTTATTAATCCATTCATGTATTGATGCACACTCTGGTTGTTCCCACACCTTTGCAACTGTGAATCATGCTGCTATGAACATTGAAGTATAAGTGTCTTTTAAATAAAATGTCTTTTCTTACCCTTCCCTCATAGCTGCTGTTTCCTTTTCCATGTCTGCTGTGCACAACAGATTTCTTATGTCTCTTCGCAATCTTTACTGTGAATGCTAAATAGGTTTTGTGAAGGAAGAACCTGCAAGGTGATGCAGACTCTGTCAGTTTCTGTACCCACCAGGGTTTTCACACTGCTCACCAGCCTGCATTTGACTTGTATCAATTTGTTGTCAGCCTTTGTAGCTGAACTTTTCTTAGCAGTTTCTAACTGTTTCTACCCCAGGCTAGTGTGTACTGACATTGCTCTTCCTGTAAATGCCATGACTTTTTAATACAGTTCCTCATGTTGTGGTGACCCCACAAATAAAATTATTTTTGTTGCTAGCAATCAACAAAAACAATCTCTGAAAACAATCTCTCTCAATAGAGTTGGGTCATTTGACTGGTCAGCAATATGAACTCACCAATAGGTTATGATTTAGAAGTTAGCCTGGCTAATGTTAATTGTAATACAGAAAGCAATCAGTTCTTCCAAATTTCTACATGGTGAGAGCAAGCCAGAAACATGGCTGATGAAATACTACGTGAGATTCAAGTGTTTTTCTTGGAGAATAAATATTGCAAATAAGAACAGTTTTGTTGTTGTAGCCCATAGAAATCACAAAATTGTTTATCTTAGCAGCAGCACGTGGCATGTCCTAACTAGCACAGCAGTTAAGTTTGGATGTTTAGGGTGGCACCTGTGGCTCAAAGGAGTAGGGCGCCGGCCCCATATACCAGAGGTGGTGGGTTCAAACACAGCCCTGGCCAAAAAAAAAAAAAAAGTTTGGATGTCTAAGGTGTCTGGAAGAGAGACAAATAGTAGAATAGGAGCAGGGATTCATGAAGAAAGATCACCCATAAGCCTGGGAAACTCCTTCTAAGATCTCAGGAGTATGGGGAAAGGCTGACTTCCAGGAATGCAAGAGATGAGGCAAAGACTAGTGTGTAGCATTAATAAAATAATTTCAGAGATTTTAGTTGCAGCAAAACTGTAGATAAGGCCAAAACACAAGGCCAAAAACACATGGGAAACGAGGTAAAAACAAGTCACTTAGCAAAACTGACTCAGTGTGAGCAGTGAGTTATTGAGTTCCTCCTGATTCCTGGCACACTAGGTAAATCTCTGTTCAGAGTGGTTAACTGGCCCAGCATTGTGGGCCCGAGGATATACCACTGGAGGCCAAAGAGTTAGTGTAACCCAGAACAGATGAAGAAGCTCTCTTGGAGGAAAAAGTGCCTTCCATGACAGAATATATCATTTTGATAAAAATGCCGTTATGAACTTTTTCCTTCTGCAGCAAACAGCTTGAATTCTAAGACACTATCACCCACATCCATATGTCTCAGTGTGCGCTCTGCCAAGAGTCTGTTTGCCATTTGCTCTGTCTGTACAATGCCAAACACCCAGGTGAAAAGTGAAAAATTCAGTCAGTGTTTCTAAACACCCAGATGTTTGGCTCCGAGGATATAAAATATCTGGATCCACGACAGCATTTCTCACTTTTTCATCTGGTTGTTTGGCATCACATAACACAAACCATGGGGTAGATGCTAAGTACTCTTAAAACTAAGAAAATAAAGAATGTTGTCACAAATCAGCACATTTTTTTCCCCTAAAGTACAAGAGAATCTTAGCCTTGAATGAGGCTTTAGAGAGCATCCATGCAACTTTCCTCACAATGCATTCATGCTATCTCTGCAAGGAAACCAACGGGACTTCAGAAAAACCTGTCTGATGGCAGGGATTAACTCCAGATCTCTGATTTTAGCTTATAAACATGAATACAACTTTCATTCAAAAAACATTGGCTAAGCGACTCCTCTGATGCAGACTCTGCGCCTGGAAGAGAGAAATACGCCATCAAGTAGGTAAGTTCAGTGCAGGAGAGAAGACATAAAGCAGCGGCAGGGGACATGGGGAGAAGGGAATTGTCTGGAGTGATATTTTAAATTGTGTCAAGTGGACTTGAGTAATTATGTATCTACCGCTGCTTGTGCATTTCTTAGTAATAGGCATTATTATAGACAGAACACCAATTTTCCACCTTTAATGTGCATAAAACCCTTAACACATAGAGATTCTTATTCTTATTTTATGGCCATTTACAGGAATTAAGTAACATTTCCAAGGCCATATAACACAAATATTCTAAGGGAGTGGTGTATAAATCAGGATCTTCTGCCTCCAAACTATTTTCAGTGACTTACTTTGCTTCCACATTTCTTTACCAAAGCTCCAGCCCCCCCAGGCCTTAATCTCTTCATACCAGTCAGGCCCTGGAGCAGAAAGCTTGGACCACCCCCTTCTCCCAGACACAATTTGCCACCAGAAAGAAAAAAATTACTCGAGAAATCCAGATGAGCCAAAAGAAAATAATAATATGCTAAAGAATGATTAACACCAAGAGGTAGATAAGAACTCAGCCTCCAACATTGGGAAACCAGAGAAAATGAAATGGAATGAGCACAGATGTTAACAGTAACAGGCAAGGTACTCAGATAGAAGAGGGCTGTTTCCTAATCAAAAGAACCAATTTCCCATCTTCAGGATGTTAAATAAAAATAAATCTGGATTTAGATAAGGGGAGACTGTATTCAAAAAGACTATTGGCAATAAGAATTATGTTCTAATCTCAAGATCTCCAAGCATCTCAAAAATCAAACCAAAAAAAGGGGAAGGTTTTATAGGGAGGGGTAATCAGGGCTAGAGGAAACTGTCAAAGGAAAATTGAGCAAAGGGAGGAGGGGTGAGCAGACAGCCTGATGGAGGAGGTCTGATGGGAAATGTTCCTCCTACGGTCCGCTGAGTTTCAGTGTACCAAGCTGGAGTGGGCGAGTGCCCTGCATGTTAAGTGCTCACTCACATATGCAGCAAGCCAAAATTCTGGGCACTGTGTGAAGGAAACAAGTCTAAAGTTCAGTGGAGCCAAAGCAGAGGGTAAGAAATGGGCAGCTGTAAACACTTGGTTGAGAGCCACCCAGTGATGGGCCTCTGAGAAAATAACCTATTTTATCTGTCAAATTTTACTTTACCTTTGGTGGTTTTCTCCTTTCATTGCAGGATCACTCACGTCTCTTTTATGCTACTCTGACTATAAAATGCTGCTATAAATGACAACACAGGTCCTACTTGCCCAACCTTAACTTTATCCAACTGCTGAATCAGGTTTCTCTGGACAGAGGCATCACAAATCCTCTACAGGAGGTCCAGGCTGGCTGGGGGCTTCTATGAAGTTGCTTTTTGGTGTCTGAGCCCTTGGCTCAGAAAGCCCTGCTGGATTGCATTTCCTGGATTTCAGTTTGGAACTGGAGGATTCCTCAAATTTATTCATTTTGGTCCTGGAGGAGCAACATTTTGAAGTGGAAATTCTGAATCCTTACCTCTAGCATGCTATGAAACTAAATGACACACTCCAGAATCTTTGGAAAGCTTAATTTAAAATAGAAGGGCTTTCACAGCAAACAGTAGTATCTCTATATGTTTCTGATAAAAGATATGTGGCTTCGGCTTGGCGCCCATAGCACCGACCACATGCCCTGAGGCTGGCGGGTTTGAGCCAGGATCAAGACAGCTAAACAATGACAACTGCAACAACAACAAACAAATAGCCAGGCATTGTGGTGGGCACCTGTAGTCCCAGCTACTGGGGAGGTTGAGGCAAGAGGATCACTTAAGCCCAAGAGTTTGAGGTTGCTGTGAGCTGTAATGTCACAGCACTCTACCAAGGGTGACATAGTGAGACTCTGTCTCAAAAAAAAGAAAAAAATTATATATATATATATAATATATATACATAGTTTCTTCAACCATGCAGAATCTAAGCACCCCAAGACTGTTATAATGCATGACTTTTATAGACGCTAAAAACAAATTCCCCACCTACTAGTAACCTTTAAAAGGAAGATTATAGCTATTTAATTGACGATTAAAATATATGTTTGATTCTGTAATACAAGAGAAGTGAAAGATGCAGCAAAGTTTGTAGATATTTTTTATTATGCTATTTCTTTTATTTTTGGCTAGTTACAATAATACACTAAGCAACACACTGGAGCAATAGTTTATTATTAATAGTTTATTATTATTAATAGTTTATGGTCCCTTTGATTTAGTTCTTCTCTTATCGTATAGGGGATGTTTCTTTGTACTTTCTCCTCATTTCTAACTTTTGCCATGATAATTGCTAATTATAATACAAGGTTCTTTTGTAGAGCTTGGATTGTATACCCCAAGAAGTAGAGACAGTCTTTAGTAACAGTAGCAGGCAAGTCATTATGGATTAATACTGATGTTACAAGTGCTATGTACTAGTTATAATGAAATATGCCGGGGGTCTGGAAAATTCATCAAAGACCATCATACATATCTCAGAGGCAAATGCTTGAAAAGGCAAAGTTCAAGGAGGAAAACTAACAAGACACTTTTTATGCCCACTCCACCTCTCCCACAAAAAAATAACAAACAAAAAAAACCTCTAATCACAATGTATATTTGACATACTGGCAATAGTTTTCATTTCCTGGGTTTGTCAAAAAATAAAGATAGAAGAAAGTAACACAAGAAATGAACCCCACAATGTCTGAATGTGATCTCGGGTAAAGCTATCAGCAATGATTTAGGCCTGACTAATGTTATAGAGGAAAAAAATAGCCTATATAAAATTGTGTGACGTTGACTTCTGTAAGTGAATAATTAGGAAACCACTGAAAAGTTCATTTTCTACAGTGACCATATATTCTTTCTGTGATTGTGATGCCAAGTACATCTTCTTTACCCTATCCATAAAAACCTGTCATTTTATAAAGAAAAATCATGTCTAACATTGATCAAACGTGAATGATTCTTACCTGGGAGTCAAATATGTATGATTCTTACCACTATTGTGTGCTTTGTTTTCAATAAGGAATGACATCCTTTCAATAATGAGATGATATGGCAAAGTGTGATAATAGTGCACTGAATGTTTCAGCAGCTAGAATTCACATGAACAAACAGAAGCAGAGGGCACACTGCTGTAAGATGTGTGTGAGGGTTATAAACACAACAGGTGAAGGAAATTGGCTACTCAGCACCAGTACTGCTCTGGGTCTTATCTAATTATACATAGCAGAGCTTAGCTGAGCTAAGGACATCTCCTGCTGTGCTCAAAATAGATAAACAGCATCTAAAGTTGATAATAATTGACAAAGAAAAATACTGTGCAGCAAATGACAAGACACCTCAGAGGATTATCAAATTTATTATCTTGAAAAGATTCAATTTTCACAAGACTTTCAGATGGGAGGTGGATACTGAGGGGAGTAGGAAGATGGAGAGAGTTATTAGAATTTTCAAGACACATGGACTGTCAACAAGGAGAAAATCAAGGAAATTACATGGATAATTTAAGGGAAAACATTCCTTTTCCTTAAAGTTTTGAATTTTCAGTTTATAGTTTATGTAAGTATGTATGGTGTGTGTCTGAGAGAGAGAGGAAGAGAGAGAGAGAGGGAATTTTCAAACCATCTTAATATTAATGGTAATAAAGCCAACACTATTCTTGCTGTGGATTTATTTAGGTGAGAAAAATACTCAATACATTTGTGTTCTGAAATAGAAAAAATATTATCTTAGAAGTTAAGGAACCTGGGCTTTGCTGCTCACTAATCATGCAACTTCTATAAGTCATTTACATATACAACTACGTTTTTCTGTTTTGCTTTGGTCCATATATGTTACATCTTACATCCATCTATTATTTATTTGATGTGGAAGTTAGATATGCACATGGATATCATCTAATATTGAGTTCAGCTATAACCAAATCCAGCCAAATAGTTGATTTTAAGAATCTTCAATTCTGTAGTCAAAAACTGCCTCTTCATTCACAGAAGCAAGATTTTTATTTAAAAAAAAAATTAGCAACTATTCCACATATTTTATTTTTTGAATAATTAATAAAAGCTAAACATAAAGAATTTATAAAAACTACACTATACTATAGCAAATTCTCTCAGTATTTAAATACTTGCAGTTTTATGTGTAAAAAATGTATACACATGCCCACAATTTATGTATTATCTATATATACATAAGCCATCAATATATAGACATATATGCTAATAACTATATGCTGGTTATGGTGATGAATGTTTATATATGAACACATAGGCAATTTATTATTCTTTGATTATAACATATTTAATTTAAAGAGAAAAACATTTGTTTTCATTTACTAACGAGGAGAGAGAGGGAAAGAAGCATGGATGGGTGAAAAATATTTTGGTTACTTTACCAGCCACTCTTTATATTCTCACTTCCCAAATTCTCTTCAGATGAGCTCTGCAGAGAAAGCAAAACAGCCCTGAAGCCCTAGTTTTCTAAGGAGTATGGTAATGTTCATTCCTCACATGGATCATCCATCTCTGTGGGTTTCGGTTTCCTGATCTGCAAGACCACATACACACACTACATTTGTGTTCTTTTTCAATGCTAAAGTTTATTATGAGATCTCTAGCTGGAGAGGGTGATAGAGTATGACAGCAAGGGTTAAAATCCTAGCTCTGCTACTTAATTTGCTGTTATCCTGAGTAAATCCCTTCACTTTCTGAGCCTTTCTCATTTGCAAAAACAAGATAAATAATACTTGGCTCCCAGAATTGTCTTTCACTGTTACGTCCCTATCTTGACCAGTGCCTGATAGATGGTAGACTCCTAAAAGACATTTGTTGACAGAAAAAAAGGAACAAACATATAGAAATATATAACATTCTATAGTATGCCTAATACTATAAAGTACAACACATAATAATTGATCAGTAAATGCTAAGTATTAATATTAACCTCTACCTATTGCACAAAGTGATGTGTGTATCTGCACATATTGTGGAATATTGGGGGTAAATAGCACACTCCTAGTGGAGCAAAAATAGATCTAAAAAAATGCATCAGGCAGAGATGTTCAGAAAAACAGAATCAATCACACACACACAAACACAAATATATACATACATATATACGCATATATACGCATATATATGTACATATATGTATGAATGTACATATGTATATATGTACATATATGTATGAATAAATATAAGTAGGTTTATTTTAAGGAAGTCAGCTCACATGACTGTGGGGCCTGGCAAGTCTAAAGGCCAGGCGAGTGGGCTGGAAATTTAGGCTGGAATGGATGTTGCAGTCTGAAGACAGAATTTTTCTTCTTCACAAAACCTTAGTTTTTAACTTAAGGCTTTCAGATGATTTGATGAAGCCCACCCACATTATCAAGAATAATCCTTAATTAAAATCAACTGATTTTAGATGTTAAGCAAATCCACAAAGTATCTTCAGAGCAACAAACACCTTATATTAGTGGTTGATTAATAGCAGGTACTATAGCCGAGCCAAGTTCACATACAATTATACCACCAATCAAACACAAGTGAGGTTCTTTTTATGATGGTTTGGGAATGTCACTTGGTATTTCTCTCAATCTACCTATTTTCCACCCATATATGTGGAGAAAGAATGCATTAAAATACAAACTAATAAACAATTCTGCCTGTATAAAATAAAATAAATGTGTTAGAGCAGATTTCTTTTACTCTAATGAAAGTAAAGTACTTTGCAATATCAGGAAATATTAATTTGGTACAAAGAAAATATTGCCCCTTACTCATTTGCTTGTAAATGTTTGACACATGGGAAAAATTTGGTAGTGACCTGGTTCATTCCACTACATAGATAAACACAATAATTTTGGCTACAGTTGCCTACTAAAGGTATAATAATTAAAATTATTATAATACTAATTAAAATGAAGAAAATAATTGACTTTTATTTCTATGATATTAGTGCCTTATTCTGTTTATATCTCAAATAACATTTTTTGATAATTCTAGAAGCTACCTAGCCTGAGAATTTATCCTTCAAACTTAATGTGACATATCATGAAAGTCAGCCTTAATTTTCTTGAGTTATGTATGCATCTAATAAAGTGAAATCAACTCCTGTATCTTGCATTTGCCTACTTTGTGTTAAGCTAGTCCTCATGGGAATGACAAAGACATCTTGAAAATAGTCCTGAACCAGTTAATAATAAAATTTTTTTTCCCTGAAGAAATCAATATACCATTTTGGGCACAATTGATTATTACTTATTCATTTTGGGAAGAACAGCAGGAAGTCTCAAGTAGAGATATTGTAATAGTGTCCTCAAAATCCCTGCCTGCTACTGGTGCTCAGAAACCTGCATAATTTAATTGTTATTCCCACACATTAGGAAAAACAACATTAATACTCCAATTAATTAAATTTAATATCAGAATATAAATGGCCAAAAATGCCATTTAAAAAAATTTACTTATAGGTGTTTCTTTTGTTTGAATTCATCTTAAATTATTACAGAAGAAAAAAACTACATTTTATTTAAGTACAGATATCCTATATAAAAAAAAATTGCCATTAAGAACATTATAAATATATAGAAAGACTAGTTCTAAATTTTTATAAACACTGCTAATTTTTCTGCTCTAAACTCTGTTTAGTGCAGAAAAATTCAGAAAACATGAGCTAATAAAAAAAAAATGGACTAGTCTCACACTAATTGGCAATTCTTAACAGGCTCCACTAGCTAGTAGTTATCAAAGCTGAAACTTCACTCATTTGTATCCTTTGCCAGACTAAAAGTTGTTTCTACTTATTCTTATTAAACGAGGCTACCATGAAAATGAGGCTACCATGAGCTCCAAGAGACAGTTGGTGAAACCTGGCCTGTCTTAAACACAGAGGACATGCAGACATGTGAGTGGCAGCGCCTTGAACCTGTGTAGAAGCCAAATTCAGGGCCCTTGACTGATTCTGAGACAACTCCAGTTGTGAGACCCAATGCTTTTGGCTTTAATGATGGGTGAGACCACTAGAATGTTCTCTGGCATAGTCCCAGGGAATGTTGCTACAAGATCCAAGAGAAAAGAGCATAAAAGAAGATCGAAAGTGGCTCTGCATTTGGCAGTCTAATAAGAATTTGGCAGTTTTTCTGAGGTTGTTTGAAGTGCTAGACTAATGTTAACAAAGGCTGGTGTCAGGGGTCAAAGGAGTGATGCTAACTAAATATCAGTTACTGACCAGACCATAGACTGGCCCATAACACATCCAGATAAAGTTAACAACTGCCATGGAGAAGAGGTGAGGTAGCCAGAACTCTGAGGAGAGGAAGGCAGGCTGAGGAGCTTGGGATCCCATTGACTTTCCACAATGAGGATCGGAGCAAAAGACATTTTAATTATATGCACCTTTTTAGAGTTCTTGCATAAATGACATTTTAATAATTACCTAAAATATTGAGGAAGCACACTTTGTTGAATCAGTAGGGTCTCAAAACTATCTCATTCACTCAAAAAATTTAGATGACACCACCAACAAATGTTTAGTATGACACCACTAACATGGCAGTGCCTATTCTGAATGAAAAATTTAGCTTCTGGCTATCACTTCTCATTTCATGCTGCATTCCCTGAAGTGAAATAAGCTTTGAATGAGTCACACCAAGAAGCAGTAGCTTTCCAAATTGTTTCTACCTAAACGAAATGTTTGAGCAGTGAAATGTTGGGTTCCACAAGAGTTCATATCGAACAACAGCTTGTTAAAGAAGCCATAAGCCTTTGCCTTTGTTTTCTGTAGGGAGCTAAGTACCCTTGGGTAACATTCTACAAGGACAAAATTTAAGAAATTCTAAGTAGAATTTTTATTGCTTTTGAATGTCAAAACTTATAAAAAGCTGCTCTGAGTTCTGTTACCTAGAATAATTTGACTTTTTTGTAGACAAGTGTCTCATTTTCCTAAAAACTCAGCATAGGATTTTTGACAAGAAGGTAAAGGGCAGCAGTGCTCATAGCTCAGTGGGTAGGGCCACATACACCAAGGGAGGTGGGTTCAAACCTAGCGGGGGGGGGGGGGGGAAGAAAAAATAGCTGTGTGTTGTGGCAGGCGCCTATAGTCTCAGCTACTCGTAAGGCTGAGGCAAGAGAATCATTTAAGCCCAAGAGTTTGAGGTTGCTGTGAGCTGTGATGACACAGCATTCTACTGAGGGTGACATAGTGAGACTCTGTCTCAAAAAAAAAAAAAAGTTAAAGGGAAAAAGGTGTTGTCATTCATGATTCAGACCCACTCTTCTGCCAGAAATCATTATCAACTCATGTTCCTCATTCCAAGTTACACTGGGATAAAATAGCTCTTCATAAGCCCAGGGCCTGAGTCTTAATGGTGACCTGAGTATAGTTCACAAAGCATCTCAATAACCATCCAGGAGGACCTTACATAAATAATGAAATAGAACTAACCTGATTAAGCCCACCAAACTTAACCTGCTTTAAGCACTGTTTCCAGTTGATCTTAAAACATATATAGCTGAAGTCATGCAGCCAAACAATATATAACTAAACTCCCACTGCTTCCTCATAGATGCCATCTCTGACTGTGGATCACTATGGTAGCAGCTTCTTAAAGTTGATTTTCAGGCAATAGGGAGCAGCTTTTGTCCAATTCAAGCCAGCTGACACTATTAACCCTCTAACTTGGCCTGTGGGGTGGCTAATGTCAGAGGGCCAAAACCACACCCTCAGTTCAGGCATCCTGTGAAGAACAAGGCAGCTCAATGACCTTGCACAGCACCCCTTTTACCTCATTTTCTCCCACCAACAATCACTTTTTCCCACACCTTAGACCACTCTGTTTTTTTACCCCATAGAGATCCCTAATTCCTAATCTGGGGAGGCAGATGTCAGATCTACTTTCCCATCTCCTGGTTTAGTTGCTTTGTGAATAAACTGTCACTTTTGTAAGGTCCATTGTAACAGTGATTGGCTCACTGTGCACGGGCCGAATGAGCCTGGTCAGGTGTCCGACATGACTCATTCAGAGAATGTCCTCTAGAGAATAGTTGACTTTTTGTTTGTTTGTTTTGCTTGTAAGGCTAGTAGTGTATACATCCTAAATTCTTGACAGTCATTTGGTTAAATTTTTATTTTTAATGTGCCTTTAAAAATGTTAGAATAATATAAGCCTTGTCTATATAATCTATATATGACATGAGATAAGTATTTGAATTGTGTAGGCTTCCTGAATAGAGATATACTATTGTAGATTACATCCTTCATATAGAATGTCTATAATTAATAATTCTCTGTCATGTATCAAACTTATGCACATAACATAATTATGTAGGCATAATTTGTGGCATATCCATATAGCCTTTAAAATAATTTTCTTCTTTTTCTACTTCTATATATATTTTTTTAAGTGAGCTGGGCACCCAATTTGTTTTCCATGAAATTACTCTCAAGACTCTTCAAATGTATTCCTCACAGAGCTGTTTTCTTAGAGAATTCATTTAGTTCTGAAAGCAGCATTCATCTGATTTGTCTCTGCAATCGTTGTTTCAGATGAGCATATTCCCAAGGACAAATTTAAAAGCACTAATGTAGTTTTATCTGTTTGAAGTGGCCGCTCTGTCATCAGCATTCATGGAGCGCTCAGGCCCAGCTCTGGTATTCTCAGTAAGAACTTCCAAGATTTTATTCTGCTTTCACAAGAGCACTGCACTCTTTGTTCTCAGTATAGTACGGAAGGTGCTTCTCCAAGGAAGAAGGACAGGGGATCCCAGAAAGAAAGGGAATGGCTATAGTTGGAATAGAGGAAAAGCTTTGCCATTTATCCAGTCTTAATGAAATAATTATTTCATGTAAGTGTTTATGAATTTTTCTGTTTACAGGTCTGGAAGCAAACATTTAATCAGTGGTTCATGTAGTTAGATTGACATGGCAATGTATCTTTTATGTGTATATGCAGGGTGTGTGTGTATGTGTGTGTGCACATGTATATGTGTGATGTAAGTGTCAACATGTGACTTTTATTTCCAAATGAAGTGATTCCTAGTTAAAAGTGACCTGATCAGATAGTGCAGTACACTAGAAGATGTGTGAAGTCAGAGCATGCTAAGAAGTGCTTCTTATCAACTCTGGGAAATATAATCTTGACTGTAATTTTCAAGCAGCTCCATCCTGTTCACATGTCTTTTCTTAATGGTACCTGAAAAGGCTTTTTTCAACTCAAGATTTTGTAATGACAACAAAAAAGATTAGCTGAGAATGATTGAACCCACTCTATGGAATGAACTCTGGTGCTTAGTAAACATTTAACTTAACATCAAGCAACAATGAGATTTTATATAAAGAGGATTTTATTGTGATCTCTAAAAAGACAGGAGACACTCTTAGGTACTTGAGGTTAAGGAATTTGTATGTCTGTATTTTCCTCTCAAAACTTCTCTTTTGGCTATGTTGTTTCATGGAACATGGGGTTTGGGGGGGTTTTTTTATTTGTTTTTTTTTTTTTTGTTTATTTGTTTTTTTCCCCTGTGTTCCAAGATATAGAATGATGACTTAGAGAAAAGAACACAATGCTAATAACTGAAACATTTAGAATCAACTACTTGCTCCTTCCCATTTATTAGATCTGGGACTCTAGATTAATTAGATTTAACTTCTAGTTAAATCTATTTAACTTCTTTGACCTCTGATTTATTTCTTTCTAAAACAAAAATAATAACATGGCAGCTATTGTTAGGCCATTGGGGTGTAATTTTCTCCAGAAGAATGGAGAAAATTACTGAACAGTATATCTCCTGTGCACTACAGAATCCTGCAGGGCTGGATCAGAAGATATTCACTCCTCGATAGCATATTATCACATACTGTTAGGAACTGATGTAAACCAATTTCATTACATATAACTAAGAAGTTATTTTTATAGAAAAGCTGAACATTTTGATGTAGATAAGTTTTTGCTGCTCATTGTAAGCAGACTTTATTAACAGTTGTAGTAAAAGCAGTTCTTAGTCCAAAAATCTATATATACATATACATTGATTAAACATGAAGGCACAGGCAGACACGAAAGAGTTAATACAGTGCTATTTAAGTCGTGAAGACTCAGTTCACTGGACTTTTAGATGAAAAAACTCTAAATTTTTGTTAAACGAACAATGTACATGAAACAGACATAACAATATTTTGGAGACAGATTTTGTTTTCCTTTGTAGGAAATGCTCTGACCGAAAGACTGGATTCAAGTCTATGTAACCCCATCCAAAAGGGTACAGATAATAGATCTCATAGAATCTAGCTCCCCATTTCATGCAAGGGTTAAATGTGTTTCTAAAATACTTTAAACAATCTACATATCTTGAATTCTACTAATTTCGTAACTGAGAACCCATTTCTAATATCCATTATGTTGATTAACAAGGCACTAAATTTGCCCAATGTAAATTCATTCCTGACACTAATTATGCTAATTAGCCACTTATCTGGTGTTTCGTTAAGGATAAAGACAAATGAACCTCCTATGTACAGGCCTCTGAAGTGTGGCAATTCTGTGGTATGTGGCTGACCCCCCCATAGAGTGTTTTTTTCTTTTTTAATCAGAACAGATGACAGCCTGACAATCTAAGTGGAAGTGAAAACCATTAATAAATACATGAACTCTGGTGCTTAGTAAACATTTAACATCAAGCAACAAGGAGATTCCACTCATTGGAGTTCAGCTACCACTTTTGCCTAAGGAATTTTAAAGTAATGTATCAACATTATGACACCAAGTATCTGAACTTTCTTTTCTGTCTCTTTCTGTCTTTATTTCTGACCAATGTAATTTTTTTTTTTTTTTTTGTCTCTGAAAGCAGTTTTATTTTTTTCTTCTCTCTTTTCTTTAAATTTTAAACTACCGGTAATATGAGGATACATACATTTAGGTTATGTGGTTTGGATTTGTAAGGTAAAGTTTAAGTTGTAGTTGTGACATTCCCACAGAAAGTGTGCCAAATACCCACACATTATTCTCACCAGGAAGAAGTCTCCCCACCCTTTTTCCCCTCCCCCATTCTTGGATTTAATTGAGTTTTTCTCTCATGTGAGCATCTTGTTGTTAATCTACAAATTTCAAATTAGTATTGAGGATATGTGATGCTTGCTTTTCCATTCTGTGATGCTTTATGTAGGAGAGTGTTCTCCAAATCCATACAAGTTGTAACAAAGGATACAAAATCTCCCATCCTCTTTATGATTTACTGGTATTCCATAGTATACATATACTGCAATTTATCAATCCATTCACATGTGGAAGGGCTCGTGGGTTGTTTCCACATCTTTGTGATTGTAAATTGGGCTGCTATAAACATTGAGTGCGTATATCCTTATGATAAAATGTTTTTTTTCTTTTGGGTTGAAACCTAGAAATGGGATTATAGTCTCAAATGGAAGGTCTACTTTTAGTTGTTTGAGGACTCTCCAAACTTCTTTCCATACAGGCTGTACTAGTTTGCAGTCCCACCAACAGTGTAGGAGTGTTCCCTTTTCTCCACTCCCATGCCAGTATCTGTTTTGAGACCTTGTGTTTCAGGCCATTCTCAATGGTGCTTTGATTTGCATTTCTATAGTAAGTAGAGATGATGAGCATTTTTTCATGAGTTTGTTGGCCTTTTATCTGTCATCATGAGAAAAGATTCTGTTCATGTCTCTTGCCCAGTGATTAATTGGGTTGTTCTGTTCTTGTTGATTTTCTTGAGTTCTTTGTAGATTCTGGTTATTAGCCCTTTCTTGGATTTGTAGCATGAAAATATCTTCTCCCATTCTGAAGGCTGCCTCTTTGCTTGGTTGATTGTATCCTTAGCTATGCAGAAACATTTTAACTTGATCAGGTACTATTTGTTTATTTTTGTTTTTGCTGCAATTACCTTTGAAATATTTTTCATTAGTTATTTCCCAAGACCAAAGGCATTAACAGTTTTTCCCACACTTTCTTCTAGATTTTTTATAGTTTTGTGTCTTAAGTTTAAATCTTTCATCCTTCCTGAGTTAATTTTTGTAAGGGTGAGACATGTGAGTCATGTTTTGACTTTTTACATATTACTAGCCAGTTATTCTAGCACCATTTATTAAATAGAGGTTCTTTTCCCCAATGTATGGGACTGGTTACATCTCTAGGTTTTCTGTTCTGTTTCATAGATCTATGTTATTTTAATACCAATACTATGCTGTTTTGATCGCTATAGAATTGTAGTATAATCTGAAGTCTGGTAATGTGATTCCTGAAGATTTATTCTTATTTTATAGAATTGCTTTGGCTTTTTGAGTTTTTTTCTGGGTCTATACAAAACATAGAACTATTTTTTTCAAAATCTTCAAGGTATGACATTGGTATTTTAATGGGGGGAATTAACATGCATTGAATCTGTACAATACTTTGGGTAGTATAGACATTTTATTATATTGATTTTTCCTAGCCATGATCATGGCATATTCTTTCATCTGTTAACATTCTCTGCTATTTACTTTCTCCTTGTTTCATAGTTCTCTTTGTAGATACCCCTGAGATCTCTAGGAAGCTCAATCAGAAATGAAAAAGGGGACACAATAGCAGACAACACAGAGACATAAAAGATCATCACTGAATACTCTAAAACACTCTATGCCCTAAAATTTGAAAACATGGAGGAAATGGACTAATTCCTGGTCTCACCCTGTCTCCTGAGGGAAGTTATAGAATCAACAAGGAAGAAATAGAACTCTTGAACAGACAAATATTAAGCACCGAAACTGTAACAATAAAAAAAAAAAAGGCTTCCAAAAGTAACAACAACAAAAATTCTAGACCAGATAGTTTCACATCAGAATTCCACCAAAACGTCAAAGAGAGCTCTTTTTTATTTTTATTTTTAATATTGTATGGTAGTTTGAGGGACTTAATCAACCATTATTTTTTGGCAAGTTGATTCTGCCATGAATCCTACTTATTCATCCTCTTATTCCACATGTCCATCAAAGAAGTCATGACTCCCTATTACTTCTTTTTACCAAATATAGCCTTCTGGATTTAATCCTCTCAGGTTTCACAGTGTTAAAATTCTACAATCACTATGTACAGCCTACCACGAACTGAAATTGTTCATAATGTATTGTTTTTTAGATTATTAAAGGAGAATATATGGAAAAGAGAATAATTAGAGTAGAACTTTCTAGGCTAAGGAAGATACCACAGTTATAGCTTTCTACCTAACATAGGCTGCACATGGGCCACATTTATGCCACATCACTTTCTTATCAGTGCCTTAGTCTTACCTGCTTCTTTCCCCACATATTGGGTGTTTATTTTTTCAGCCTATTTGCAAAAACACTAAATTCAGAAATAGAACAACAAAAAAATTAACCAGTGGCTTGCACTGTGCTTCTAGAAAGAGCTAAAATTTCATAAAACCAGGTGTAATATAGTCTAAACATATATTCTCTGCATGCTCTGTAGTTTTACATGGAAATACAAATTTAGAAAAGTTAGTAGTATATACAAATGGATTAAATATCTTTGGTATTGCCAATAAGAAATGTGTGAGTCTTTTAAGGTGCAGCTGTAAGTAAGAGTTTAAGAAAGTAAATATGGGTGATATATGCCTACTTCAGTCTCCCTTTACCTCCACATTTTGGCAAGATTCATAGATCTTGGCTGGATAATTCATCCTTTTTGGGCTTTTGTTTCTCTTTTTCTCACCTTGCAGTTTATATAGAAATTGCTTCCTCTTAAATTCATTCTTACACCTTAATTCATTGGCCCATTCTAGTTTATTCCAGATGTTTCTTATTTGTAGCATAAAATACATAATGTATGGCATACTTGTGGGTAGCCATGTGTTTTCATTGGTGTTTGTATTGAGATTTTTGGCATCCTAAACTGTGTTAGATGATGAGATTTCATTTACCATAACAGCAATGTTTCTGGTATCAAATGCATTTCACATATAGCATGCACATTAATTTTGTGTGGCTAAAGAGTTAAAAGTTCATATTTCTAGTTCTTAGGAAATATTTAGAAAAGAAAGATTCTCCAGTGGCCTGAAAAACCTAATTGATTCTTTTAAGTCACTAGGCTATGTGCACATTGAAGGAAATGTAAAGAATTGATCCCAAAGAGAAACCTTTTGTACTATGGATTGAAAGTATATTGAATAAAGAAATAATTATATTATGTATATGAATTTAGAGAAGTTGGAAAATATAATAACAAGAGTAATATGTCTGCAAATATTTTGAATATTATAGTTGCATAATAAATGTTGTAAATTACTGGATTTTCAAGAATTTGTCCCATTTGGAAAATTTATATAAAGAAATAGGTGACATAAATAAAATAATTCTTCAGTGTTTATATCCATGTTATTCAATAGTGAGGGGATCACAGAATGTGGTTATAGCATAACTAAACTGAGGACTCATGTTAATATGAAGAAAATAGTGTTTTAAAAAAATTAAATAAAAATATTTTGATTTATGCAACAGAATCACAAAGCCACAGTAAGATATAATGGGAACTTCTAAATCAGCTCTGACACACAAAGAGGTTGGAAATTCTCACTCCTATCCTTACAAGAGAAAAAAAAAAAAAAAAAAAAAACCAACAATTAAACAGCCAATTAAAAATTAACTACTTCTCTCAGACTTATCAGGGAACTGAAGCTGCAAGACAAATTACCTCTTTGGAATCTGAAGACACTGGAAAATACAGAAAGTCACAACTAAAGTCTACTTATCTGGATCAGAAACCCCACTGGAGCCATAGCTAGTAGGAATACTTCCTGCTTAACTGTTGAAGACTAAGTGTAGAATAGCATGAGAATAAGAAATCTGTAGTGCTACAATCTTAGTGGGGTTCCCACATTTTGGGAACGCCATCTGGTCCTCATAGTAAAAACCTGAAAATGAGTCTGTTGGTGTCCAGTTAAAAAAGAGAGAGAGAGAGAGATCTTTATGAAATACATCCAGAAAATACATCTATAAAAAAGACTTACCCTACTCTCCAAGGATAAAGTCTTTACTAGAGCTTTGGCTGGGGAAAGGCATTTTCCCACTCCAAATCTCTCTACCTTTCCAACCTCATCTAAACTGGTGGAGAAGGGAAAGCGATGGAAAACTTGTGAAGGGTACAAAGTAGATACATTGGCCAAGGAGTTAGATAATATCACACTGTTCATACTGTTGGCCTTAACAGTTAAGGCCTTAACAGTTAAGGCCAACAACCTTCCTTGTTCCACACCTTACTATAATACCAACACTCCCACAGTATAAAGACAGTATATTAGAATTCAAAGAGCCACAAGACACATACATGCTCTATTTAGGGTTGCTAAGTCCCAAGTCAACAGGATAGATAAAACCAAGGACAGAGGAATTTATATCATTTGGAAACTATAGCAAACATCAAACACAGTTCAATTCCCAGCAAGATTAACATAAAGCGTCACACAAAAGACCTATTTACCTCAATTCCTATTATCTAATACATCATGTCCAGCTTTCCAAAAATAAATAAATTTCAGGCATGAAGAAAGGAAGGAATTTGCACACTGTGAAGAGTAAGCATCTAACTACTCCTCAGTTATATAACACATTGGAGTTATTGGAAAAGGAATTTAAAATAACTGTAATTAATATGTTAAAAATCTAAGAAGAATGTAAACAATAGGTAAAAAGAGATGCATAATGCATGCAGAGAGGTGAAAACTTTAAAAGGAGAATTGGAAGAAAATACTAGAAATAGAAATAAAAAACACAGTATTTGACATGAAGAGTGATTTTGATGAACTCAGTTGAATGACATAGGTAAGGAAACAGTGAGGTAGTAGAAGCTCTCAAACTAAAGTACACAGAAAAAAAAAAGAATAAAACAGAACAGACAATTCAATGACTATGGGATAATTATAAAGGTAAAGGGTTGCTCAGTCGGAACACTAACAAAATAGAAGAAATATTTGAAATAATAATTAATATTATATCATTGCCTGGCTCACTCTGATCTGATAATTTTACACAAGCAGGGTCCCTGAGAATGAATCAATGGCATTTTTTGCATTAGTCACAGAAAATAAACAAACTTGACAACAAATGGTTTTCATTTTGGAATTTAAGTATAAATCCTTTCCTAAGATAGTGGTTCTTAATTATTGTTATTATTATTATTATTTTGTCATGTCTACCTTAGAGAATCCAGTGAAAGCATGGATATTTTTCTTAATGTAGAAATGAAATACACATAATTTACCATACTGTTTCAGAAAGTTATCAACTTTCCTTGATGCCGTTTTATGGATCTGAGATTTTGTGCTCCTGTTCTAAGGCATTTACTATACTTTGTCTCCATAAGATCAAATAATGGGGCTTATCTTATTTCCAACTTTCATTTTCATTATGCTGAATTATACTTCCTAAAAATCTAACCAAGTCCCACCTTTAATTTACTCAGTATTTATAAAATGACCAAATGCTTTCATTCTGAGATAGACTATTTGAGTCTATATCATTTTATTTGCTCTTGTCTATTTGAAGGTAGACATGAAAACTAGTGTGGCTTTAAGCTAATCTTAGACCACTACACTGTGAGAGACATACAGGTAAATATCAGATAATAACCATACTTTCACTGCACTTTTCAATGGTTCTACATTTGAGAGAATGAAAATGCAATAAATTGTTGCAGATTCTTCCCAGAATAAAACTCTTCTTTGAGAGTAAGCTAATCTTAGACCACTACCCTGGGCGAGACATACATGTAAACATCAGCTAATAACCGTGCTTTCACTGCACTTTTCAATGGTTCTACATTTGAGAGAATGAAAATGCAATGAATTGTTGTAGATTTTTCCCAGAATAAAACTCTTCTTTGAGAGTTAATTAAGGGCATTGAAAACTGCTTTAACTCTTTGGATCATTGGGTTACTATTTATTAAGTATTTTAGCAGCTTGTTAACCATTAGACAAATGCAGCTTTTCTCTTTGTTATTTTTCTGATGTTGAAGAATCCTTTTGTTTTTAGTTTCTCTGGAAACATCAAGAGTTTCATTGAAATATGCACTCTTTTAATAATGTCAAGTGCTTTTTTAAATTTGGTAAAAAACCAACATCCCCTCTACTAAGAAAAAAAGATTCCAAGAGAAATGTTAAAATATAGAAGAAGATAACAAAGAAAGAGATTTGAAGATGTATGAGTGAATGAATTCATAATAAATATTTAAATGTAGTATGTGTAAACCAGAGACATTACTTAAAGGAACTTCTTAAACACTTTTTCAAAAGCAGCTGTGTGTATTTGTGTGTGTGTATTTTTACAGGAATTGTATGTGAATTTTGTGTTGTTCAGTGTAACAGATTTAAATTAGAAGAGTATTTTTCAATAATGTTATAGTATAAAATAACTCAAAGGCTATACCAAGGGGTGTCATCATTTAGTATAATAAATAAATGAATTAAAAATGGAATATTGTGCTGAACTCATCCTTAAATCTGAAAGTCTCCACTGTCTCCACTATTCTAGCATCCTGGCTTATGAATTAAATGTTCTTTCCTATCTATGGATATGATAATGACTCCTTCCATTAATTGTGATTTTAAGTAGTGATACTGACAGTCATATGTGAGCACTCAGATTTCCAGTTTTGCTTGGTGTCAGTATTTCTGGCTTATGAACTATAGTGATGTAGGCAGCAGAAAGAGAATTGTCCAGATGACAACAAAAAGTGGTATTGTACTCATAGATTAGTCAAGAGTTGGTTTTGCTTTGACCAAGTCACCTAAGTTCTTAGACCATACTTTGTCTACAACGTGTGAATATTAAACATAAACACAGTCAAATGCCATCTAGAATTTAAATCATATTAAGAAGCAATGTTAAATCCTAGAAGGAAACACTATGAATATATATTAATTTTTTCCCAAGTAAGGCTTATTTAGATAATGAATATGGCCATATTAGCAACACAAGCTTTCAGTGGTTTTTACACGTTTGATTCAAGAATCACTCAAAGAAGGTAATAGTCTCGTCACACATGGAGAGATCGTAAAGGAGAGATCCATTATTTCATTCTGCCCTCTGTGGCGAATAATTTTCCTGGAAAGATCTAGTTTTTATCCTAAAAAAATAAGTACTTTCTATATTAGTTTCTTGGAATTTTAAAAGCCATGTTTCTCTCAATTTTGTCATTTTTCTCTTTGCTGGTAAAAATATTTCACACATTTTGAGTAGGATATGTTTTAGAAATAAACATATCCTACATCAAGCACATAAAGTGAATTTAGTGTGTGTTTAAAATGACTTGCTTTTCTTCCAGAGGCTTAAGAGACTTTGACCCTCCTGGGTTACACGCAAAGTTAGGCTTTTTCAGAGTTGTAAAAATTCCTTAAGCCTTTTCTCTAAAGCTATACAACCCATGAAGCCTGAGATCAAAGGGCATGCCACCCTTCCTCAGAGATACAGGCCAGAGGGTTGACTTATGTTTACAACATATTGTCAGAGGTCTATAGGTGCTCTGCCCTGAGGAGAAGACACAGTCATTACTTCATACTGAGTAAATTGAGTGAATGCTTGAAAATATTTTTCCATTAACTCTGTTCCCCTTGTTTACTTTCTTCTTTATAATTTTGTTTACCCACCTGCCCAGAGATTGGTCAGTGTTTAGAAGAAGATGTTTACTGCAAAAGTAATATGTTGATGTGGTAT
>CAUYPK010006922.1:0-18153 GCA_963574355.1 Loris lydekkerianus | reverse complement strand
GCCCGGGGGGGGGGGGCGGGGTGGGGGGGGGGGTGGGGGGGGCAGGGAGGGAAATACAATCACAGTGTAGTGTTGAGAGTGTCTTGGCCAGGCTGCTGGGAAATCCCTGTGGCTCCCCAAATGTTGTCTGTTGGAAGAGTCCCCTATCACTGAAGTGTTTGGTCATTGGCTGAATGCAGCCCAGGGATATGTGGCCTCATTGGGACCTTGATTTCTGCAGATTTTTTTGGAAGAAATCTGAGGTATACCTTCATGGCTGCCACAGGAAATTATTTTCTTAACAGAAGAATTCTAGTCTCCTTCCTGCCTAGGGACCTGGATCTGGTTGCCCAGAATCTGTGAGCCAAGTAGGAGAACGAACTGAAGATGCTTTTGTCATTTTGTGGACTTTTTCTGAGTCCTCTTGTTTCCAAGGCAGTGACTCACCACTTCTCAACACTGGTCTAGTGTTTTCCAGTCTAAAGACTCTGCTTTAATTTTTCCCAAAAATAAATCTTCTGATGCTGAGTAAGAGGGATAATTAATTGGCTGAGAAGAGACCTAGGAGTCCGCTCTTCCAGCCAGCTCTGTTTTCAACCATACTCTATGAGCCTGCCTTTTGAGGCATCTCAGGCCTCCAATCCCCGGATTTGGCTTAGTGCTTGCCGCTCAGATTGATCTGCCTGTTGTTAGCGTTTCCCTGTGCAGACATAGAGCTTTCAGCTCTTCTCCTCTACTGCATCAACTGCCATTTGACAGTTTATCCATCCTCTTTCCATCTTCCAAACTTAGTTGACATTTCTCATCCACTTAGATTCTTGTCCTGTTTTTCTTCATCTTAATAGGTCGGCATCATTTATATTCCTTTGTTCTGACTGGGTCGAGGGAGAGAGATAGTGGAGGTAGAGAATATAGGCAACCTTAGGCAAGGGAAGGGTCAACTCTTCCATGGGACCAGGAGGAAGCCAAAATGAACTGACAAGTCATGGCTAAAGAGTTGGGAAGTTGAACCCATTCCCTCCTGAAGGCTGTATCTTCTTTCCTACCTCCCTGCCCATACACCAGCATCCTTCCACATGCAGTTTATAGTAAGGACAACTTTTTTCATTCTGCCTAAGAAAAAAACTCCCTTTTCTTTGTGTTTTCCCTAGAATAGAGTAAAGCAACTTTGAAAGATTTACTTTATTATGGGCACTTTGTGCAAAGCTCTGCAGGTACAACAACGAGCAGCATTTGGCTCTTATCTGTAAAGCACCTACAAACAAGTGAGATAGATGGTGATAAAAGACTATTTTAGCAGACTGTGGTAAATTTTTATGGTGCAGAAATTTAGAGAGTCCTGTAGAAACACACAAGTGTGCCCTTAAATCAACTGAGGGTGGGGGTCAGACAAGATTCTTGGAGGAACTGAGGTTTCTGTTAAGGATTGTAGGGTGATACTGCAACAGCTGGGTAGAGATAGGAGGGGCAGATATTGCAGAGGCAAGCTATAGAATAGCCAGTTTATGGAGGTGAGAGGTATTTTAAGGACCTTCCAGCTTCCCACAGTGTCTTACCTTTGATTGGTAGTTGTTGGAGGAAACTTGGAATGATAGGAAACACGTTCAGTGGATTAGTGGTCCTCTTGCTTAGATGAGTGTGCACCATGCCTCATACATCCTTGTTAGATTATTTTTACAGATGCTTATACACACACACGCACACAACACATCCCTTTCCTCCCTGACTTTTCTACCATATTTACTCATTTCCCACTGCTCCCTTCTTCCATTTTATGGGCTAAGAATCTCCAGGAAATTTGATGAGACCCAGAAATTTAAGATGTATCAATCACAGCACTCATGTATTCACTTGACATTTTATTTTTAACTTCTACTCTGTGCCAAGAACTTTTGGGCACAATGTGGAGCATCAAAGAAAAAAGCTCCCTCCCCTTATGGAACTTTGGGAGGGCTGTAAGAGATGGGAGACTTCTGGCCACACGCCGACCTCCTGAGCCATTTGGATGCTTTATGTTCAAGGCTCTTACCCACTGGTGATGAGGTCACCAACAGGTGTGAGAAATGTCCTTTTATTTTGCCAAAGGAATAATAAAGGAATAGAGTGGTAATTTAATTTTCCATTCTTACAGTTTTAATTTAGGATAAATTGACAATAAACTCTCATGTAACCATGCTGTCTTCATATATATAAGCTTCCTCCAGACATAAAGAGCAGGAGGTCCTGAGGCAAGTCCAGTGGAAAATTTGCAGTCTTTTCTACATCTTAGACAAAAATCCAAGAATCCATCTTCCTATGGTGGGACCAAACTTGTCACAAATAACTTGAATTTATGGGTGCTCTTCTGCAGCAGAAATCGTTTCACCTTTTCAGGTGACCTTTACAGAATCATAAAATCAATCAGTTTTATTTGACATCCAAATCAGAGCTGTGCCCTAAATAGATTGTTAGCACTTTACCTGGAGAACAACAGAGAGGAAATAGAACTGTGCCCAGGGCAAGGGGGAAGAGGACCCCGGAACAAGAGCAGAACTGTTTAGAATCCCCACTGAGCACTCTGTGCCTGAGTCACCGCAGTTGCCTTCTGATCTACTATCTATGATCATGGTGGATGCCACAGAAATGAACTCATCTTAAAATGAACTAATGAAAGTAAAGTAGCAGACTAAAAATGAATTTTACATAGGTCTACTCTCCTTTCTATCCTGGTTGGCTTGGCCAACTGGATAGATTACAAAGGAATCTGTGTAGATTTGTTGGGCAGGAAAAAGAGGGAAGTTCTAGGTGTATTCTCTGTAGGCAGATGGGATCTATTTGGCTTGGAAGGTTTCAGTGTTAAATGATTTACATGGTGAGGATTTCAAGAAAAGTGGAAGAAGTATGCCAACATGTGTGTGCAGTATATTGTATGTACCCACAAACATACTTACGTAGTTCCCCCAAATTATAACTGATCATTTTGCAAATACTTGTCTTCAAAGGTATTTGATAAGCTGAGAAGCTAATATAACGTAATGGTTATCAGTCAAGACTCTGGCCCTAAGCTGTCTGATTTCAAATTTAATTCTTTAACTTAAAAGTTGTGTGACTTTGGATAAGATTTTTAACCATTCTGTGCCTTCGTTTCCCTAACTATAATCATAACTCCTACCTTATTTAACAAGATAATATATAAGCACTAGTAGTTTCTGGCTCACAGGAAGTGCTGTGCACTAGCTATTATTATAATTAGGTGGTCTTGTTTGAACTCTGGAGAAAATCCTAGGTTTGGGGTAGAGACATAGCCTGTGCAAGACTTGAGATCAAACAAACCTACATTTGAATTCCAGTAATTTCATTGCACAACCTCAGGCAAGTTACTTAAGTCTGGGGATAATTGTCTCCCATAATTAGTATTAGTAGTTTTTTTAAATTAGATGGCACATGTGCAGCACCTCCAAAATGACTGTACCATAGTTAGTTCTTGGTAAATGGGAGTGGTAATTGTTATTATCATTCACACATGCACACATGCTTACAGTATTGTCACAAACCTACATATGACTTAATTGTCTCTCAGGCCATAGGATTTAGAATGAATTCAGGCAAGTAAGGAAATTGACATCCTCGTCACAGACAAGTATCCCAAATGAAAAGGGTTAGGATAACCCTACAATGTGCAGTGTCAGAGTGACCAGAACAGCCACTGTCAAAATTTTTGAACTTCGTGGGTGGAGTTCTAGTGCATTATGGTGGTTATTGTTTGGATGAGGTTGCAATGTAAGTAAAGAATGACCAGATGCTTTTTTATTAGCAATTGGATTATTTTCCAAAATGTACTAAATTGAAGAAATCACATTGGATTGAAATCATGAAATTGCACCACTGTGAGCTCCGGGCTGAAGGGCCACATCCAGCAACATGGCAACATGGTAGGGAAATAACCTCCCAGGTAGCTACTCCATCAGCAGCCAAGTGAAACAGGGAGTCCCTTGTAAGCACATGCATCATGTGAGGTTTGAGAAGGAGGCTCAGCCACAAGTGGGAGGGCAGGGCCCAGAAGGAGTGTACACTTTCCAACCTGACCTCCTCACCACAGCCATAAACCTCAGGAACCATGGAGATCTTTAAGTACAAAAGAAAATTGCATGGTCATTTTAAATTCATCATGCCATTTAGGGACATGAAATGCTTTCAAAATACAGTAAAATGTTTGACTCTAGCCAGCTTGAGTTTTCTCAGAAAAGCTATGAGATCAGAGAAATCGTGCCTTTGTGAAATCTCCAACTCAATTTACCTCTGGTTGAGTACCTTGGGGAAAGAGGCCAAACACTGGTGAGTGGAAATGAAGCTGTAAGTCTTCTACGCCCTTTGTGGTCACCACCATATTCCAGTGTCCAGGAGAGTGTCTGATGCACTATTGCAATACATATTTTTTTTTTTTCCAATCAACTATTGGAGGACATGAATGAAAGGAAAGAAAACCACCTGAGATAGTAGCTTGGCCATCTCATTTAGCAAACTAGCATCTGGTATGAACTCCAAGAACATAGTAGGGCTATCTTAGCTTACGGAGATGACCTGGAGAAGTCAGTACAAAGTTATTGGTTGCAGAAATGGCCATTGACAGGGATGCTCTGTGTCAGGCAGCTCTGGGCACATCCTGGACAAGCCATAAAGGAATGCTGAAATGAGATGTCATGGGCAGAGGGGAGAGTAGACGAACTTTGTCTTTAAAGGACATGGCTTCAGGGCTGGGCTCCAGCACCTTCTGCCTTTGGTGATTTGAGACAAATCCTTTAACCTGTCTAAGCTTCAGTAACCCCCCATGTCAGTAACCCCTGACATGGCCAGACTGGAAAAGGCTCCCCATGGGGAGATCTAATGAGACAAGGCATGAGAAAGCACTTTGTAAATTGCACAAATACTGTAGGAATGTTATTAAATTTATTGTTTCTAGCTATTATTATAATTAGGTGGGCTTGTTTGAACTCTTGATTATCCTACTATAAATAATGTCGATAGCAAATTAGGACTCTGAGTGGTCATGTGTTTACAAGATATCCCTTGCTCTTTGTTATGCTTATTTGATTCAGCAAATACTTATAAAGTGCCCACTATGTTCCAGGCATTGTTTAAGTTCTGTGGATGTGTCAGAAAATAAAACAAAATTCTTTACCCTCATGGAGCTGAATTTCTAGCAGGGGGTACAGGAAAGTGGACACAGTTAAAACTTACGTAAAAGAACTAAGTTCTATAAGAAAAAATAAAGTCAAAAAGAAATGCAATATCACATATAATATTTCTTTTTTGTTTACATAATGTCTGTTCTTCCTTCATTGTTCTTCATTTGTTGGCACTTCTGGGGAGCCACAAGGGAAATGAAAGTTAATTTGAGAATTAACTGGGTTTGATGAGTTTAGGAACTGATCTTTTAAAACTTCGGGACCACTTTCTTTTTCTAAATTACAACATGTGCAGACAAAAACTTGAAACCTTCCTTTTTATTTCCTGCCACGATGTGTGCTAATGTGGCAAGAAATTAATCAGTTTTAAACTTGACAATTTCACATAGGTTAAGAGACACAAAATACAAAATAATATAGATCCTTTCTGAGACAGGGTGAAACGTGCTCGGTCCTCTGACCTCATTTTCTATTTTCAAAATGGTCTGTACTCATTGGGGCACAAAGAACTCCGAAGTCTAGGAAAAATATTTCTTCTAAGACCATGCATGGCTTAGAATGAGGTTCTTTAGTAGAATCCTTAGCTTTATGGTTAAATATAAAATTAAGCTGTGACCTATCTAAATATGTTAAATGAGCTGATTTATTTTTTTGAAAAATTAAAGTATAATATAAAAGCCCATTTTGAGATTAATTTTATTCTTTGGAAAATTGTGACATAAAATTGTGACTTTTAAAAATAAAGAAAATTAATTCCCTCTAGTTTTTTTTTCCCTTTAATGTATTATCCCCTTTACTGTTTATGTTTTCCTATAATAATTTTACTTTCTAATTTTCATTTCTCAGACCTGCCTTTTGTCCTTGTTTAAAATAATGCATTAGTTTACCTTTCCATGTTTGGACAATGGTAAGACAATATTTCAGAGCATGTAGGTAAATTTGTGCAATCAAAAGGCAATTCTTACAGCAATTGAATTTATCTATCTTTTTAAACTAGGGGTATATTGTTTGATTTATTCTGCCATTTCAGTTTTGGCCTCAATTTCTGGAATTTTAAATTGGATGACCTTTTGCTATTTTATCCTATCAATTACTATTCTTAATAGAGGCTGGTAGCGGCCTAATATTGTAATATTTACTGATTCATTAGATTGGCAAATATTATAGCGCACGTATTCTGTACTGCATAATACTCAAGGTATTTCTTTTATCTCAACATTGTTACCAGGAGCAGAGCCCAGTGGGGGAGAATCAGGGTAGAACAAGACCTTTAGGACAGTGAAACCGTTAGGAGAATTGTTGAGTTTTTCTCCTTTCCATGATACCAATCAGAAATGTCCAGAGTGGGAAAGAACTATGTCCACTCCCTTGGTGGCTGTCCTATGCTTTATCTACCGGTCTCATCCACACCTGTACTAAGGTTATGATGAAAGGGATTCACCACTATAAGAGCATGGATATACTAATAGATTCTTTAAGAGGATTTTTTTGAATTCATAATATTCATGTCATATCTGATAATTCATTTAATTCAGGAGAAAACAACCCAAATAATACATCTCCTAAGTTAAAAAAACACATTACCATAACTGCCCCTACTATTGTTTCTAACTAAAGTGGGGTACCATTTTTATAGTCCAAAGAGACTCACACAAAGTTCTCCCCATTCCTGTTAGATCTCTAACAAACACTGCAGCTGTTACCTTGGGTTTGGATGGTAACTATTCTCTATGATCAGAAAGGCTTTTCGTTTACTTATCTGAAAACACTGATAGAGTAGCCACAGAGGAGGCCAGCACGAGCTCAATGATGGAGAATGTCTACTCAGAGTCAGAAGTCACAGCTCCAGGTTTGAGGAGAGACTTTAAGACTCTTCCTACCTACAGGTGGTGATGGCAGTGCTGGTGATATAGTTTAGCTGCAAAAGGAGTTGCAACATTGCTCTGTAAGTCACTGGTATGAATTATAAGAAGAAAAAATGAGAAGATTAGACAAGGTGGTACAGTCTCTAAAGCACATGCCTCTTTTTAACATGCATAAAAATACCATACTGTGTTCAAGTGTCAGATTCTGAAACAGCAGACCTGGGGGGGGGGGGGGGAGGCATGTCCTAGATTCCAGGGAGTTCCTGATCCTTAGAAGATGCCTATCTGTTGTGGGCTCCTATTAATGAGGATTTGCCACTCTTTACACTCCATAATTTGTATTATTAAAACATTTACATTTTTTTTTTTAGGAATGAATCCATACTACAATGTTGAATATGCTTTCAAACCGTGGATGCTCCAAACCTTCCAACTGAAATTCTGATTCACTCTCCCTTCTTCTGAATAATTAATTCTAAACTGAAGGACTCACAAAAGACGTTGAAAAAATGATGTCAGGAAGGTTTTTTTTTTTTTTTTTGAGAAAAAGTAGCTCATCTTGGGTCAGTGCTTTTAGATAATAGAGTTTAACTGTGTCACAGATAAAGATGAAATGTAATAGCAAAGCCTCAATTAAATTAAGGTGACATTTCCCCTTTTAACGGATTACTATAAAAACATTCATTTCTTCTCATTCCCCTCAGGCTATATTTTTGCATAGCCCCTTATAGTTGTTTTGGAAATAGAGATTGTTTTCTTTTTCTAAGTGTGGGAACTTAATGAGAACTGCCTAATTCCACCTCCCAGGAGGCCCCCACCAGATCCTTCTATGCAGTTTAGAAGACCTGGTCATTGATGTACAAGTATTAGATCAGGGGTGAAATCAGAACTGGTTTCCCTAGAACCAAGAGATATTTTCCCCCCTTGGTATTATTTAGAAACAGGGAAGATTAATCACCTGCTTTTTAATTGTGAACATTTGTCCACATTTGGCCCTTTCTAAAAGAGGGAAGATCTGAAAATTAATGCACGACTTTTTTCAAAGCCTCCTCTTATGCTCTCACAGGATAGCAAGATCTACGATGTGCTACAATCTCCCTTTGTACTATGGCTGCTGTCTCACCCAAACTTATAATTAAGTATTAAAATGTTTGTCTTTTAGCCTGAATCTTCTCAGTTGTCACCTCATTCGTCCACCTGCTCATTCTGTGTCTGCTAAGCACCTCTGTGTGCCAGGCACTGTGCTAGGAGACACCAGTTAACATGCAGGGTTGTGGCACCCTAAAGAACCATAAAGCACACGAGTCCCTACTATGCCAAGGCCAACAGTGCCTTTATAAAATACATCCAAGGAACTGTGCTAGGAAGTTTTGGGAGTGGTTACTGTACTAGTGCCAGGGCTGTTGTAACAAAGTACCACAAACTGAGCAGCTTCAACAACAGAAATTGATTCTCACAGTTCTGGAGGCAGGAATTCTGAGACCAAGGTATCAGCGGGGCCATGCCTCCCCGAAGCCTCCAGGGCAGGAGCCTGCCCTGCCTTCCAGCTGCCGGCAGCCCCGGGCACTTCTTGGCTTGTGGATGCGAACCCTGTTAGCTGTGTCTGAGGTGACAGGGCATCTGCTCCCTGTGTCTCTCTTTGTGTCCAAACTTTCCTTGTCTTCTAAGAACACCAGTCATATTAAGAGTCCATTCCTATCCTATAACTTCATCTTACTAATTACATGTGTCATCACCTTATTTCCAAATAAAGTTACATTCTGAGATACTGGGATTAGGACATGAACAGTTTCTTTATGGAGAGGGTAAAGTGGGTACAATTCTGGTTCTTAATGGATGAATAGAAATTGCTGAGCATGGGGAAGGGATGTGTGCATCTGTGTGTGCGACTGTGTGTGTGTGTGTGTGTGTCTGTGTGTGGTGGTGGTGGTGGTGGTGACAGGCATTCTAAATGAAGGTGATACTACCAACCTTTGTTGGCAGTGTAAGATGTGACTAGAGAGCTTCCCTGAACCTATGCGGAGCAGCAGGGCACTGGGTCCCACACTTCCGAATCCCTGCTTATTTGAAACATTGCACCACAAAGCCTTTTCCCTCCTTGGCCTCAGAAGTTACTTTCACATTTAGTGACCAGTTGAGCAAATGGGAATTTCCTGAGAACAATGTGGGAGTCCAACCAGACCTGCAGGCAGAGGACACAGGATGTTGGTGACAGTGTGCAAGCATGTGCAAATATCCCGGGGAAGAAGAAGGGCACTTTTGTCTAAAGTTGGCCACCCCAAATCACGCAGGTAGAGACTTACAGAAACTGAGTTCCCTGAGACTACAACCCTCCTCCTGCCATCAACTCAGGTGGCAAAGTTTTGCAAAATTCTGAGCTCAAAATGTGAGGCCTGGAGAAGGGGCACATACCTGGTCTGGCAGCCTGTGGAGTTTTGTAGGTCAATTACTCAGATTCGGCAAGTTTTGCAGGTCAGATTCTCAGATTCGGCAAGTCCTGTGCATGGACGGGCTTCCACCCTGCCCCACCCCGGCAGATAAAGGCAATCCCCCCCAAGCCCTGGAGGAGGGCAAGTCATTTCCCACTCCAGGGAGGAAGGTGGCTCCTTTAGCTGCTAGATTTCTCTTTTTACCATTTACAAGTTTCAATAGATGGTTTCTGGACTCCATTTGTCCTCTCGTTCCATCCCATGAATACCATAGCCTAGAGATGCAAAGTGGGGAATGGAGCCAGATCAAGTATTATTATCCTTCAAGTGAGACACTTCACCCTGGATGTGCAATGTTCTTTCTGCTTATTGTTTTGTGTACCCTCTAATCTTAGGTATGAAGCACATTTTTTGTTGATGGTGGTGCTTTTATTGATCTTTGTGATGGTGATGATGGTGGTGGTGGTAATAGTGGTGATGCTGGTGTTGGTGTTGGTGGTGATGATGGTGGTGGTGGCAATGATGGTGATGATGATGGTGATAGTGGTCATGGTGGTGATAGTGGTCATGGTGGTGATAGTGGTCATGGTGGTAGTGGTGTTAGTGTAGGTGATGATGATGGTGGTGGTAGTGAGGGTGGTGATGGTGGTGGCTATGGTGGTGATGGATCATGGCTGCAATGATGGTGGTGATGATGGTGATGATGGTGGTGGTAGTGAGGGTGGTGATGGTGGTGGCTATGGTGGTGGCAATGATGGTGATGATGATGGTGGCAATGTTGGTGGTGGTAGTAATGGTCATGGCTGCAGTGATGGTGGTGATGATGATGTTGGTGGCAATGGTGGTGATGATGATGGTGGTGATAGTGGTGGTGGTGGTGGTAGTAATGGTCACAACTGCGGTGATGGTGGTGATGATGATGTTGGTGCCAATGGTGGTAGTGATGGTGGTGGTGGTGGTAGTAATGGTCATGGCTACAGTGATGGTGGTGATGATGATGTTGGTGGCAATGGTGGTGGTGATGGTGGTGGTGGTGGTGGTGATGGTGGTGGTGGTGGTAGTAATGGTCATGGCTGCTGTGATGGTGGTGATGATGATTTTGGTGGCAATGGTGGTGGTGATGGTGGTGGTGGTGGTGGTGGTGGTAATGGTCGTGGCTGCGGTGATGGTGGTGATAATGATGTTGGTGGCAATGGTGGTGGTGATGGTGGTGTTGGTGGAGGTGATGATGGTGGTGGCAATGTTGGTGATGGTGGTGTTGGTGTTGGTGGTGGTAGTAATGGTCATGGCTGCGGTGATGGTGGTGATGATGATGTTGGTGGCAATGGTGGTAGTGATGGTGGTGGTGGTAATAATGGTCATGGCTGCGGTGATGGTGGTGACGATGATGTTGGTGGCAACGGTGGTGGTGATGGTGGTGTTGGTGGAGGTAATGATGGTGGTGGCAATGTTGGTGATGGTAGTGATGGTCATGGCTGCAGTGATGGTGGTGGTGATGGTCAGTGGTGGTTATGATGGTGGTAGTGGTGGTGGTGATGGTGCTGGTAGTGGTGATGGTGGTGGCCTATAAATATTATCCCTCTGCACTCAGGGTGGATGTGGTACAAGAAAAAGGAAATGGCTTTTTCTTGTACTTCAGTTGGGCCCTTCCTCTTCTCTAAGTGTCAGAATCTGACACCTAGAAAGCCAAATATTCTCAAGACCTTTCTTTTTTGCCATTATTTCTCCATATTCCTCTGACTCTCCCATGCCCTCCACCCCCAAAGTCTTCCCTCATTGTCCAGATCTCAGCTGGGTATTAAAAAAACACTATTTTATGTTATATCTTAAAAGATAAATTGGTAAAAATTATCATCTTCTGTGGCTTCACATTCTGTGAGCAGCATGTGTAGATGAGTGTGGCAGCTCTAACCAGGGGGTGGAGAGGGTGCAGTACACATGGTTTTTTCCCCTTTCTTAATGACTATCCTGATTTCCTCTTGAGGACAGGGAAGACACAGCGAGGAACTTTAGACACCCATCAACCCAGAACTTTAGAGCCCACGCTTCATATTTTTATAACTTCCCTTTGCTGTAAGCAGCAGGAATTGCAGTCATGACACAAAAGAAACCTACACATATGAATGCACATGTTAAAAATAGCAGGTGTTAAGTACAAGATACACTCAGCTCTCCACATAGGAGCATTCTACGAGCGCTGCTTCTGCACCTAACATTTCCATTTATGCAAGGTTGAAATCTGGTAAGCAGTCTGTTTCTTATTCTCCTTCAGTATCTTTCTTTCTTAGAGTTGGTTTGATGTAGATTTAAGTTGGATGTACTCTTCAGACCTTGTATCCCCATGTTAAAATATAGAGTTTTTATTTTTATTTTTTTTTTAATCTGTCTTATAGTGTATCCAAAAAAGGATTCCAAACACCATGCAAGTGTGCCTACCAATTCCAGGTAATTTGCATAGCTTGAGTCAACCAAAGACATGGCAAGCACTCACTCACCAGCTGCTCTTAAGTTCCCATGGATCAGAACTGTTTACATTCTATCAGCGTAATGGTATAATTTATTATCACCTGGAGTATGCCACTCTATTACAAATGGGTATTTTTGACACTTTCAAGGTGATGCTTAAACTTGCTCATTCATAAAGTTATTATGATTATAGTATCAATTATCATGAAAACTCAGAGTTGTTTGTACAAGTTTTCCTTAAACTATTTGAGCCCAAGATTCAAAACAGCCATTAGAATAATTGGAAATTTCAATACACTTTTGGAATTTCGGACTTAAAGTCTGACATGGCATGGACTTTCCTCACTCCCAGCAGGCTACAGTTTAGCTGCAAAAGAAGTTGAAATTATGATTACAACTTACTGAGAAACAAGCCACATGCCCATGAGTCTCTAAAGCAGTGGTTCTCAACCTTCCTAATGCTGTGGCTCTTTAATACAGTTCCTGTGAGTCATGACCCACGGGTTGAGAACTGCTGCTCTGAAGGTAGTGGGCAAAAAATATGCTGGGTTCCTAGCAGAAAAAACATATAAAGTCCAACTGGGTTACTTTTCCTCTCAGTGCCACTGAAAACCAGTTTGCACTGACTTCACCAAAAGACAACATGCAAACCAGTGCTTCTCAAACTTACTTACATGTATGAATCACCTGGGGCTTTCTTTTAAAAGAAATTAAAATTCTTCAGGACATCTGGGATGGGCCTTTCAATTCCTCATGTCTACAAGTTCCCAGGTAATGCCAATGCTATTGTCCACAGAACTCAATTTGAGTCGTAAGAACCAGCAAACATTTTCAACAAATCACAGAAAGTTCCTTCTTCAATCTCAGACAGAATTTTACATGGCATTATCCCTCTCAGTTGAAAGTGAAGTGAGAATTAACTCTTTTCATACTTGCCTAAACTGCGGTGTCAGAAAAAAATGGATTGGAAGAACTATTGTTTAGGGAAATAAGACAAATTCTTTTTCAGCAGGCTGCAAAGCCAGCACATCCCTGGCTACACCCATGCTGATCAAGTTTGGAAAGTCCAGATTCCTTAGTCTCATCCCAAGGAGTTGATCTTTAAGAGTGAGACATCAATGGCACTAAATATGAATAGCTCAGCTCTAAGAAAGCAGAGGAGCAGCCATGCCATTTCTAAGCAAATTTGTGAGCTCATCTGCCTAATTTTGCATGCATCTGTTTAGGTGCCTCACCATCAAGCTATTTAAATTAGCACTATCATTTTCCACACCGAATCTTTATAGAGATAAGTGCAAACTAGATGCAGTTAAAAACAGAGAAATTAGGCCAGCCATGTCCGATATTCCCTATAAAGCAGGAGGCACCCTGTTGTGATGGACATATATTTACAATTACCTTGCAGGAATGATCCCTCTCCATGAGTGCAGTCTGAGTTATTAGAGGGACTTCTTGCCTTTCGTAGCAAACATGTAAGTAGCCAGCTCAGCAAGGTGAGTTCGTAGGGAATTTCCTCACAACCCATCTTAAATCGCATGACTAGCTTGGGAGATAGTCATTTAATTGCAGAGAGCCCTTTCACCCTACGGTTAATGGCATCACAGAGATCTTCCCCCTAACAGCAATAGTGTTTCTTACACCTAAGAAAATAACTTTCATCCCACCAAATGTAATGACTTTGGTACAAGGGTGAGATTGAATGGACTTGGTTTGGGACAGAAAAATGATTAAAAACCTGGATCTAAAAAATATATGTACATTAGACATTGGCAAAAAGAACAGCCTAGAATGAGAGAATGGAAAATGATATTTCCAACTCAAGTAAAAATAGCTAAAGAAATCCCAAAGTCCATGTGTGGGATTAGTCTCCTGTTTCCCTGAAATCGAAACCAAGGAAACAAAAAGTTCTAAAAATGAGCCTTTTACAAAGTGTGGCCCCTGGGGGTCTGGGTTTATCTTGAAATTGTGCTATGGAAGCTAAGGGGCTGGGATACTCCTGCCCTGACTGCATTGGAGCCATAGAATCAGGTCTGTCCAAAAGACTTGTTTTTATTATTTTTATTTATTAAATCATAAATGCATAGATCATGTATACATTAATGCATGTATGGGGTACAATGTGCTGATTTCATATAGAATTAGGAGTGTCTACATCACACTGGTTAATATAAACCTCATCTCATTTACTTAATTATTGTGTTAAGACATTTATACTCTATACTTAATAAATCCAACAAGTACCCTTGCATTATGCACCACAGGTGTGATCCCACCATTCACGCTCCCTCAATCTGACTTCCCACCTCCCCTCCCGTTTCCTACTTAGTAAAGTATCTCAAGAATGGAAGAAAAAATAACCAGTGTACTCGGTACTATTATGAAACCAATTTACAATCACTCACACTTTCATATGAAGAATAGATCACAACTGTGGCCCAGGATGGAGGAAAGAAAGAAGACTTATTTTTTGGAATCAAAAAAGTTTTAGAATCACCCTCTTAATATTATTTATGCAGTCTCTAGTGCCGATCCCCAGCACGGGTCCCTCTAGTCTTAGAATCCCCTTTCAGCCAAAGTGATTTTCACTTTGGCCAGCTTATCTACCCATTCATCGCTCCATCCATTCTTCCACCATTTATCCATTCAAGAACTATTTCCTTAGTACCATCCATGTGCCAGATACTCTTCTAGGCATGAAGGATAAAAGTAGAACAACACTAACTTCTCTTTGCTGTTGTTCTCTTGGGTTGCCTTCCCTGCTACATCTAGACAGATCTAATCCGTCCCTCTTCTGTAGCGTAGGTGTTAATCTACATGCCTAAATAATCAAGCAGGCAAAAAATGGGCTTAAATGCTCTCGTGAAAGCTAAAAGCCTTATCCAAGATTTTTATGAGACTCAGAAGGGTCAGTCCATCTCCAGAGTAATTTTTTTGACACATCTAATTCCCTTTTATGATGCTATGCTTAGACTTTGTGTCTCTTTCACGTACCAAGTTTCTGTAGCTTCTAGGCTTATTAGACAGAAATGCTGAATGAATGAATGAATGAAGGAAGGAAGGAAGGAAGGAAGGAAGGAAGGAAGGAAGGAAGGAAGGAAGGCCTTTCATTCCTGAGCACACTGCACAGCCTGGCACAGAGGATTTACCCTACAGAAACATTTACTACGTGGAACTCAGTTCATAGAGTCAACATCTAGTGAATGATACAGACTTAGAACTGATGGTTGGAAGAGAGGTTGGCAAGGCTCTCCCTCGTGGAGCGTGTCCGGGAATGATGGTAGCACATTGGAGAAATTTCTAGGCACAGATTGTCAGAAAGGCAGCACATTGAAAAAGTATGTAAACATGAAAGAGGTGAAGTCTCCTTCCTTCTTTAAGGCTGCATAATATTCTGTGGTGTACATATACCACAATTTATTAATCCATTCATGGATCGATGGGCACTTGGGCTTTTTCCATGACTTAGCAATTGTGAACAGGGGTGCAAAGAACATTCTAGTACAAATATCTTTGTTATGATGTGATTTTTGGTCTTCTGGGTAGATGCCCAGTAGAGGAATTACAGGATTGAATGGCAGATCTATTTTTAGATCTCTAAAAGTGTTCTCCATATATCTCTCCAAAAGGACTGTATTAATCTGCATTCCCATCAGCAGTGCAAAAGTGTTCCCTTTTCTCCACATCCTTGCCAACATCTCTGGTCTTGGGATTTTGTGATATAGGCCAGTCTCACCGGAGTTAGATGATATCTCAAAGTAGTTTTGATTTGCATTTCTCTGATGATTAAAGATGATGAGCATTCCTTCATATGTCTGAAGGCCGCGTGCCTGTCTTCTTCAGAGAAGTTTCTCTTCAAATCCCTTGCCCAGCCTGCGATAGGATCCCTTGTTCTTTTCTTGCTAATGCGTTTGAGTTCTCTGTGGATTCTGGTTATTAAACCCTTGTTGGAGACATAACCTGCAAATATCTTCTCCCATTCTGAGGGCTGTCTGCTTGCTTTACTTACTGTGTTCTTGGCTGTGCAGAAGCTTTTTAGTTTGATCAAATCCCAGTAGTGTATTTTTGAAGCTGCTTCAATTGCCCAGAGGTCCTCTTCATAAAATGCTCACCCAGACCGATTTCTTCAAGGGTTTTCCCTGCACTCTCCTCTAGTATTTTTATAGTTTCATGTCTTAAGTTTAAATCTTTAATCCAGTGAGAGTCTATCTTAGTTAATGGTGAAAGGTGTGGGTCCAGGTTCAGTCTTCTACAGGTTGCCAGCCAGTTCACCACATTACTGTATTTTTTGATGACTTTCAGGAGTCTTGTAGTTGAGTCTTTGGGGTTCTCTAAATATAAGATCATATCGTCAGCAAAGAGGGAGAGTTTGACCTCCTCTACTCCCATTTGGTTGCCCTTTATTTCCTTCTCTTGCCTGATTATATTGGTTAGAACTTCCAGCACTATGTTGAATGGTAGTGGTGATAGAAGACAACCTTGTCTAGTTCCAGTTCTAAGTGGAAAAGCTTTCACTTATACTCCATTTACTAAAATATTAGCTGTGGGTTTGTCATAGGCAGTTTTGATCTGCTTAAGAAATGTGCCACCTATGCCTATACTCTTTGGTGCTCTAATTAGAATAGGATGTTGGATTTTATCAAATTTTTTTTCTGCATCTATTGAGTGGATCATATGGTTTTTGTTTTTACTTATGTTGCTATAGGGAATTATCTTTATGAATTTGTATATGTTAAGCTAGCCTTGAATCCCTGGGAAGTAATCTTCCCCAACATGTTCTATGAAGCAAACATCATCCAGATACCAAAAACAGGAAAAGACCCAACTAAAAAGGAGAACTTCAGACCATTTTCACTCATGAATGTAGATGCAAAAATTCTCAACAAAATCCTAGCCAATAAACTACAGTTTCTCACCAAAAAAGTCATACATCATGATCAAGTAAGCTATGGGAAAACGTAAAGCTATTTTAATGTAAGATTGGAACCAAAGCAACACAGGTAACTACAAAATAAGTTCCCATCATTATTCTTCAGAAAGGTTATTGTTGCTGAAAGCAAAAAGAGACTTTTTCTTGACCTCTTTTAGGGATTGCAAGTCAACTTCATCTCCTGATGCCAATAAAGTCAATTAGTAGTTTTTGCCTTCAGTGTTGTGTTAAGAAGGAATCTGCAGGTCAGCAGGAGGCAGAGTCATGCATGCCAGTTCTTGCCCCCTTCCTTCCACTGGATTTTGGTGGCAGCTCATTATATTCTGTGCTGTAATAACCTGAGAAAAACTATCTACTGGTTTTGAGGCATAAAGAGTGCAGCAAAGCTTTCAATTGAGTACTGTGGAAAGAAGTCTTTAAGAAAAGATGCAAGTATTGATCATTAACTCATTGATTAACTCTGCCTTTGGTAATTGATTTGTATTCATTTTACTGGATATTTATAATAGTTTGTTAAATTTCATGCAGGGTGTCCAACCTATAGGCCTGTGGGCCACATGCTGATTTTGTGAGGATGTCTTTTGCTTATTTGTGGTATTGGATATCGCAAAATGTATGCATGAATCTTTTTTTGGATAATCAGCTTTCATTACTGTGTGTGTGTTTCATAGACACCCTGACAGTTTCCCTTATACCAGGCAATGTACTAGGCATACACTGATTAACCCAAAGCAATATGACTCCTCTCCTCAATGAGCTTGTACTTTATTGGAAATTATAGGAATTAATTGAATAATAAAACAAATAGATTTAAAAAAAAAACTCTAGTGGTGATAAGTGCTAAGGAAGAAAGCTATTGGAGCAAGGGCAGAATGTAAGAGGGGAGTTTTACCTAATTACAATGAATAACAATTGACTAGGTGAAGGTCCAAGAACAGATGGGTAAGGGAAAACAAAATTCCAGGAGGATGTAGTAGCAGCACGTGAAAAGACCCTGCAGTGAGGTGGATGGAGGGGAATGAAGTTCTCTTGGGCTGGAACATAAAAAACCAATAGTAGAGTGATACCTGATGAGTTTTTAAAAAGATTTTAAAAGAGAGGCTAAGAGAGATAAGTCAAAAAATTTTCTTAGAAGAGTGGAAAAACAATACAGGGGTGAAAGATGATTACTTGATAAAGCAGGTTTCATTGACAGAAGCCTCTTTTCTTAAGCTCTTTACCTCCTGCAACCTAGATCTTCTATACTACTTCTCTCCTCTTGTCTTACTGGGTCTCCTAACCCACACCATGAGGGATACCATACCGTGTGTGGAAGTCACAGG
>CAUYPK010006920.1:0-14204 GCA_963574355.1 Loris lydekkerianus | reverse complement strand
TTGATGAAATTAGAGATTTTACTCTTTTTTCGGGTTAGGTTAACCAAAGATTTATCTATTTTATTGACCTTTTCAAAAAATCAACTTTTTGATTTATTGATCTGTTGTATAATTCTTTTGTTTTCAATTTCATTTAATTCTGGTCTAATTTTTGTTATTTCTTTTCTTCTACTGGGTTTGGGGTTGGAATGTTCTTCCTTTTCCAGTTGCTTGAGCTGTCCCATTAAGTTGTTAACATCCTCTCTTTCCGTTCTCTTGAGGACGGCTTGCAGTGCTATAAATTTCCCTCTTAGGACTGCCTTTGCGGTATCCCAGAGGTTCTGATAATTCGTGTCTTGATTGTTGTTTTGTTCCAAAAATTTGGCAATTTCCTTCTTAGTCTCATCTCTGACCCAGCTATCATTCAGCATAAGGTTATTAAACTTCCATGTTTTTGTATGAGTATGTAGATTTCTGTTGTTATGGAGTTCGACTTTTATTCCATGGTGGTCCGAGAAGATGCAAGAAATAATTTCTTTTCCTTTAAATTTACTGATGTTAGACTTGTGACCCAAGATGTGATCGATTTTGGAGTATGTTCCGTGGGCTGATGAGAAGTATGTGTATTCAGTTTTGTTGGTATGAAATGTTCTGTAGAGGTCTGCTAAATCCTAATGTTGGATGGTTAGGTTTAAATCTAAAATTTCTTTGCTCAGCTTCTTATTGGAGGATCTATCCAACACTACCAAAGGAGTGTTGAAATCTCTTGACTATTATGGAGCTGGAGGAAATCAAGTTGCTCGTGTCTGTTAGAGTTTCTCTTATAAATTGAGGTGCATTCTGGTTGGGTACATAAATATTAATAATTGAAATCTCATCATATTGAGTATTACCCTTAACAACTATGAAGTGACCATTCTTATCCTTCCTTACTTTTGTTGTTTTAAAGCCTATTGTGTCTGCAAATAGAATCGCAACACCTCCTTTTTTCTGATTACCATTTGCCTGAAATATGGATGACCATTCTTTCACCCTGAGTCTATATTTATCTTTTAAGGTAAGATGTGACTCTTGTATGCAGCAAATATCTGGCCTGAGTTTTTGTGTCCAGTCAGCCAACCTGTGCCTCTAGAGGACAGTTTAAGCCGTTCACATTAATGGAGAATATAGATATGTGTGGTAAAATTGTGGCTATCGAGGTTTTCAAAAGTCCAGTGGACATTTTTAATCATTTCACCACTGTGGAAGTTGATCAAAAGTTTGATCAAAAGTTTCTGAATGAGTTTACTTTTGTGGTAGAGGATTGGGCTATTCATTATGGAGGATAGGTCTGAGAATATCCTGAAGAGCTGGTTTGGTTATGACAAATTTCTTCAACATGTGAATGTCATTAAAGTATTTAATTTATCCATCATAAATGAAACTCAGTTTAGCTGGATACAGGATCTGGGATTGAAATTTATTTTGTTTTAGGAGATTAAAAGTCAATGACCACCCTCTTCTGGCTTGAAACGTTTCAGCAGAGATATCTGCAGTCATTTTAATATTCTTCCCTTTGTAGTTAATGGTTTTCTTACATCTGGCTGCTTTCAGAATTTTCTCCTTCATATTAACTTTAGTGAAAGTAATTATGATGTCCCTGGGGCATGTCTTATTCGGGTTGAGTTGTGCTGGGGTTCTGAAACTGTCTGCTATCTGAAATTCAGAATCTCTTGGCATGTCTGGAACATTCTCTTTCATAATTTCATGTAGAAGGGCCTCTGTGCCTTGCAAAACCACTTCATTGCTTTCAGGGATTTCAATGAGGTGGATATTAGCCTTCTTCGAATTATCCCAGAGCTCTCTGAGAGAATGATCTGTTTTTGCTCTCCATTTCTCTTCTTCTTTGAGAGTTTTACTTCAAAAGCTTTGTCTTCAATGTCAGAAATTCTTTCTTCTGCTTGCTCCACTCTGTTACTGAGGGATTCTGCTATATTTTTCATATCTTTGAGGACTGTAAATTCTTGCTTCAGTGTGTCAGAATCTTTGGTGGTTTTGTCTTTAAATTCGTTGAATTCTTGAGACAACTTTTGAATTTCGCCTCGAATTTCTAATTCCAACTTTTGAATTGCTCCTCAAATTTCTAATTCCAAATTTTCCTTCATTCTATTAATCTTGTTTGCAACCCAAATTCTGAATTCGATTTCTGACATCTCCGCCAGCTGTTTATGAATGGGATCTTCAGTTACATCTGCCATATCTTTTCTTGGGTGATGGGCTTATTTCATGTTAATATCCCCAGGCTTCATCGATGTTGTGGTATGTGCTATAGTTTTCTTCCTTTTAAAGAATGAATAATATTTCACTTTGTACATATATATCACACATTGGGTTTGCTCATTCAGTTGCCAGTGGACACTTGGGTTTTGTCTGCATTTGGGCTATTGTAGATAATGCTGTTATGAGTATTTAGATATCTTTATGAGACCCTATTTTCAATTATTTTGGGTATGTATCCATTGGTGGAATCACTGGATCCTATGGTTATTCTTTATTTAATATTTTGAGAAACTACCATACTGTTTTCTATAGTGGAGGTGCCATTTTGCATTCCTACAAACAGTGCGCAAATATTTCCATTTTTCCACATCCTTGCTAACATTTGTTGTATATGTACATCCTAATGAGCATGAATTTGTATCTCCCTGAGGGTTTGATTTCCATTTCCCTTGTAGTTAGTGATGGTGAGGATCTCTTCATATACTTATTCGCCATTTGTATATCTTCTTTGAAGAAATTTCTGTTCAAGGTCTTTACCAAATTTTGAATTTTTTTTTTTTTTTTTTTTTTTTTTGGTTACTGTGCTGTAGGAATTACCTGTTGTTCTGGATATTAACCTCTTATCAAATATACAATCTGCAAATCTTTTCTCTCATTCCTTGGGTTGCTGTTTCATTCTGTTGACTGTTTCCTTTGATTTACAAAAGTTTTTCAGCTGCTCCACTTGCCTGTGCTTTGGTGTCATATCCAAGAAATCCTTGCCAAATTCAGTATCATGAATCCTTCTCCCTATGTTTTCTTCAAAGACTTTTATAATTTTAACTCTTATATTTAGGTCTTTGATGCATTTCAAATTAATTTTTCTATATGGTGTCAAGTAAGGGTTCAATTTTATCCTTTTGCACATAGATATCCAGTTTTCTCAGCACCATTTTTGGGAAGATTCTTCTTTATTAAATAATTGGGGCATTCTGTCAAAAATTAATTAACTGTACATGTGAGGGTTTATTTCTGGTGTCTCTATACTCTTCCATTGGCCTATCTGTCTGTTTTTATGTCAATACCACACTGTTTTGATTACTATACTTTTGTAATAAGTTTCAAAATCTGGAAGTTTGAGACCTCCAACTTGTTCTTTTTCAAGATTGTCTTGGCTGAACACTATTTTTAAGGCAAAGTTATTTTAAATTTATAACATTATATCATGGTGATTTTCTGCCCTATTCTCTAGAAAGAATTGCACCAAATTTTTTTTGGGAAGCAACAAATAATGCAAATCTGTTGATTATTTTAGGTGCATTAATCCTTTGTAATTATTTGCATGCCCTTATGGAAAGCTGTATGAAAAAGTCATGGAAAGTGTCATGGAAACTGGTTTACATTCTTTTTCAGCTATCAAAGTCAAAGTCTTTATAAGGCAAATCACCATTACATATTTGCTAAAAGATTATTCTTCTTGATTTAATATAAATGTTTTTGTTTTTGTTTTTTTCTATTTTTTTTTTTTTAATTGTTTGGGGTTCATTGAGGGTACAAAGAATTAGGTTATACTGATTGCATTTGTTAGATAAAGTCCCTCTTATAATTGTGTCCTGCCCCCAAGAGGTGTGCCATACACTGGGGCCCCCCATCTTTCTCCCTCTTTCCCTCTCCTCACTTACTCATTCCCTTACCTCCCCCTTGTATTAGCTCATCTACGGTCTTCATATATAATTGAGTACATTGGATTCTTGCTTCTCCATCTTGTGATGCTTTACTAAGAAGAATGTGTTTCACCTCCATCCAAGTTAGTACCAAAGATGTATAGTCTCCATATTCTTTAGTGGCTGAATAATATTCCATGGTATACATGTACCACAGCTTGTTAATCCATTCCTGGGTTGGTAGGTATTTGGGTTGTTTCCACATTTTGGCAATTTTAAAGTGAGCTGTGATAAACAGTCTAAATGCAAGTGTCTTTCTGGTAAAAGGATTTTTTTTTTTTTTTTTAAATTCTGGGTAGATGCCCAGTAATGGGATTATAGGACCAAATTGGAGGTCTAGTTTGAGTTCTTCAAGAATTCTCCATACTTCCTTCCAAAGAGGTTCTAGTAGTTTGTAGTTCCACTAGCAGTGTAAAACTGTTCCCTTCTCTCCACATCCATGCCAGCATCTGCAGGTTTGAGACTTTGTGATGTGGGCCATTCTCACTGGAGTTAGGTGATATCTCAGGGTAGTTTTGATTTGAATTTCTCTGATAATTAAGGACAATGAGCCTTTTTTCATGTTTGTGAGCCATTCACCTGTCTTCTTTAGAGAAGGTTCTATTCATCTTTTTTGCCCAGTGATATATGGGATTGTTTGGTCTTTTTTTTGTTGATTAATTTGAGTTCTGTATAGATGCTAGTTGTCAAGTGTTTGTCTAATTCATAATATGCAAACATCTTTTCCCATTTTGAAGGTTACCTGTTTGCTTTGGTTGTTGTTTCCTTAGCTATACAGAAACTTTTCAGGTTAATTAAATCCCATTTATTTATTTTTGTTGTTGCAATTGCCATGGAAGTATTCATCATAAAATCTTACCCCAGGCTGATCTTCAAGTGTTTTCCCCACACATTCTTTGAGGACTGTTATTGTTATTGTTAAATCCATGCCTCAGATTTAATCCATCTTGAATCAATTTTTATAAGTGGTAAGAGGTGCAGGTCCAGTTTCAGTCTTTCATATGTGTTATCCAGTTCACCCAACACCATTTATTGAATAAGGATTCTTTTCCCCAGTGTATGTTCTTGTTTTTTGTTTGTTTATTTATTTTTTTTGCAGTTTTTGGCTGGGGATGGATTTGAACCCACCACCTCTGGCATATGGGGCCAGTTCCCTAACCCTTTGAGCCACAGGCGCCGCCCTGTTCTTGTCTGTTTTATCAAAGATCAAATGGCTGTAAGATGTTAGTTTCAAGTCATGGTTTTCTATTTGGTTCTAAATGTCTATGTCTCTATTCTTGTACCAATACCTTGCTGTTTTGATCACTGTAGGATAATTAGAGTCAGGTAGGGTGATAATCCCAGGTTTGTTTTTATTACTAAGAATTGCCTTTGCTATATGGGGTTTCCTCTGGTTCCATACAAAACAAAGAATTATTTTTTTTCCAAATATTGAAAGTATAATGTTGGTATTTAAATGGGGTTGCATTGAATTTGTAGATTGCTGTGAGGAGTATAGTCATTTTCTCTATGTTGATTCTTCCCAGCCATGAGCATGGTATGTCTTCCATTTGTTAATATCTTCTGCTATTTCTTTTCTCAGGGTTTTATAATTTTCTTTGTAGTGATCCTTTACCTCTTATGCTATGGATATTCCTAGGTATTTCATTTATTTTATTTTATTTTTTGAAGCTACTGTTAATTGCATTGAGTCCTTGATTAGCTTCTCATCTTGGTTGTTGTTTGCATATACAAAGGCTATTTACTTTTGGACATTGATTTAATATCCCGAGACATTACTGTATTTTTTTTTTTTTTTTATCACTTCCAGGAATCTTGTGTCTGTGCCTTTGGGGTTCTCTAAGTATATGATCATATTGTTGGCAAAGAGTGAGTGAGAGTTTGACCTCCTTTGCATCTACTTGGATGCCCTTTATTTCCTTCTTTTGCCTGATTATATTGGCTACAACTTCCAGCACTATGTTGAATATTGGTGGTGATAGAGGATTACCTTGTCTGGTTCCAGTTCTAAGTGGAAAAACTTTCAGTTTTACTCCATTCAGTATATTATCTGTGTGTTTGTTGTAGATGGCTTTGATCAGATTAAGAAATGTGCATCCTATACCTATATTCTTATGCATTCTAATTAGAAAAGGATGCTGAATTTTATGAATACTTTTTCTGCATCTATTGAGAGGATCATGTGGTCTTTGTTTTTGCTTCTGTAGATATGGTGAATTACGTTTATGGACTTGCATATATTAAACCAACTTTGCATCCTGGAATGAAACCTACTTGATCATGATAAATGATTTTTTTTTTTTTTTTTTAAATGTGTAGCTGCAATCTATTAGCTAGGATTTTATTGAGAATTTTTGCATCTATATTCATTAATGAGATTGGCCTAAAGTTCTTTTTAGTTGAGTCTTTTCCTGGTTATATTAGGGTGATGTTTGCCTCGTAGAACATATTCTTCCTTTTCAATTTTTTGGAATAATTTCTGGAGTATGGATATAAGCTCTTCTTTGAAGGTTTGATAGAATTCTGGTGTGAAGCCATCTGGACCAGGGCATTGTTTTCTTGGGAGACTTTTTATGGTTTCTTCAATCTCAGTTATTGAAATCAGTCTGTTCAAGAGATCTATTTCTTCTTGATTAAGTTTAGGGAGTGGGTGATTTCAGGTATTGATCCATTTCCTCCACATTGTCAAATTTCTGGGCATAGAGTCTTTTGTAGTATTCAGAGATGATCTCTTGTATTTCTGTAGCATCTGTTGTTATTTCCCCTTTATGATTTCTGATTGAGGTTATTAGAGATTTTACTTTTTGTTTCTAGTTATTCTGGTCAAAGGTTTATCTATTTTATTTCTTTTTTTGAAAAATCAACTTTTTGTTTCTTGAATTTTGTGAATGATTGTTTTGTTTTTGATTTCATTAATCTCTGACTTAATTTTGGGTATTTATTTTCTTCTTCTGGGTTTAGGATTAGATTGATCTTCTTTTTTCCAATTCTATAAGTTGGTCCATGAGTTTGTTGATGTGCTTTCTTTTGGTTTTTTCGAATGTAGGCAACTAATGTGATAAATTTCCCTCTTAGGACTGCTTTTGCTGTATCCCACAGGTTTTGGTGACTTGTGCCTTCATTCTTATTATGTTTGAAGAATTTATCAATTTCCTCTTTTGTCTTTTCCTGAACCAAACTATCTTTCAGTGTAAGGTTGTTTAATTTCCAAGTGTTTGTGTGGGAATGAACATTTTCATTATAGTTGATTTCTACCTTTATTGCCTTGTGGTCTGAGAAGACGCAAGGTATAATTTTTATTCTTTTAATTTTGCTCAGGTTTGATTTGTATCCTATGATGTGGTCAATTTTGGAGTACACAAATTGCTGACAAGAAAAATGCATATTCTTTAGCTTTGGGATAATGTGTTCTGTATATGTCTATTAATCTCATTTGTTCTAGGGTCACATTTTCATCCTTTGCATATTTGTTTAGATTCTGTTTAGAAGACCTGTCCATTTCTGTCAGAGGGCTGTTAAAGTCTCCAACTATTATGTACTTATGGGATATCATGTTGCTCAGACCCATTGTCGTCTGTTTCATAAATCGCGGAAAACTTAAGTTGGGTGCACAAATATTTAAAATTGAAATGTCTTCTTGTTGTATCGTTTCTTTGACCAGTATAAAGCATCCATCTTTGTCTTTGTTACCATTAGTAGCTTTAAATTTTCTTGAATCTGAAAATAAGAGTGTGACCCCCTCCTTTCCTCTGATTTTTATTAGCTTGAAATACTGTTTTCCATTCCTTAACTCTGAGTATTGATTTGTCCTTCAAGGCTAGGGGTGTCTCCTGGAGACAGCATATGGATAGCTTATGCTTTTTTATCCAATCAGCTAGCCTGTGCCTCTTCAGTGGTGAATTCAGTCCATTGACATTTATTGAGAGACTTGATAAGTGTGGTGGAGTTTTATTCGTCTTATTTTGTGAAAGTCCCTTGTGTAGTTTTATCCTTTGCACCATTGTGAAAGCTAAGTTTTGATCCTTAGTGTCTGGGTGTTTACTTTGCTGATGGTCCACTGTAATGGTCACTGCTGAGAATAGATCTAAGTATTTCCTGTACAGCTTGTCTTGTTGTGGTGAATTTCCTCAGTGCTTATATATCTGTAAAAGATTTGATTTCTCCATCAATTTTGAAGCTTAGTTTAGCAGGATACAGAATTTTGGGCTGGAAATTATTTTGTTTAAGAATGTTGAAGGTGGATGACTATGTTTGGAAGGTTTCAGTTGAAACATCTGCTGTCATCCTAATGGCTTTGCCTCTATAGGTCAGTTGGTGCTTACTCCTGGCTGCTTACAGAATTTTTTCTTTCATCTTGAATTTTGACAGGTTCATTACAATGTGTCTTCTGGAGGCTCTGTTTGAGTTGAGATGGCCCAGGGTTCAATATCTATCTGAAAGGAGTGTGTTGTGGTCTTTAGTAAAACTTGGGACATTTTCATTTATGATAGTCTCCAGTAGGGCTTCCATTCCTTTGGGACAATCTTCTTCCCCTTCATGAATCCCTATTAGTTGTATGCTTGAATGCTTCATGGAGTCTTATAGTTCTCTAAGCACCTGTTTTGCTCTCTCTCTATTCTTTTCTGCCACTTTACCTACCTGGGTTAACTCAAGAAGTCTGTCCTTGAGCTCTGAGGTTCTTCCTTCTTCATGGTCTAATCTATTTTTGATACTTTATAGTGCATCTTTACATTCCCTGATTGTCTCTTTAATTTCCTTAATCTCCGCCATATCCTTTCCATACTTTATATGTCTCTTGTCCGACTTTTGGTTCTGCCTTTCCATTTTCTCATCCATTTCTTTTATTGTCTTTATCATCCATATTTTAAATTCCCTTTCTATCAAGTCCATTAATTCTTTATAGGTAGAGTCTTTTGCAGTAGCTGCCTCATGGTTCCTTGGGGGAATTCCTCTGTTTTGATTTTTCATGTTGCCTGAATTTTTCTGTTGGTTCCTCCTCATGTTTTTTTTTTTTTTTTTCTTGTTCACCTCCTTGCCTTTCTTGTTCACCTCCTTGCCCTCCTTTTTCCTTCTCCCTGCCTCCTTTACTTCAAATTACCTTGTCTCAGAGTTTAAGTCTTGAAATGGCCTTAGCCTGAGCAAAATCAAACTCTTCCTAGTGGCCAAAGAGAAATCCTTCCTCTTGATGACAATATGTTGCAATATGTCTCTGGAGCACCAGGTGGCACGGTGCTTTTTTAGGAAATGTAGAGTACAGCCAGCAACCTCTATGGTCCTTATACCAAACTTAGTTCCCTTTGGAGATTGTCTGATTGTGTCCATCACATTCAGACCCTGCCAGGTTGGTACCTTAAAGTTCACAAGAATCCTTCAGGGGCAGGTCTCTTCAGGGGCTACCTCCCTCTAGTTCCCATGGGGTATGGGAGTCCCTCAGCCTGTCCCAAGAGTGGAGTTCTGATCCTGGCAGGCAGAATTAAGATGGCTGTGCTTTAGAACCCTGCTAAGTAAGACCTTCTCATGACCTTTCCACAATGGCAGCTTCCCAGCCACCAAGATCTCTATATGGCTGCCTTGCCAGGTACCAAACCTATGGAAAATCTATCCAATTGACATTTAAATCTGGTTGCTGTATTCTGTTTGAGTCCACCCACTCTTCCAAGTTTTCCACTCAATGCACAGCTTCCCCTAACAACTAAAAACTCCAGAAAGGCTTCTTCCCATCCCAGACCTTTGTGGGAGGCCAGCCAATGCCAGCCGATCACAATCACTTGCCTAGTTCATCAGATTTCCACCACTCTGGATCATAGGCTATATTCAGGTCACTGCCTCCTTGCTGTGCTCGCTGAGCTGTGATTCTGGGTAAGGTCCTGGTGCTGGGTATGGCTAGGTTCTCTTCACCCCCCAACCCCCCTGAGTTGTTCTAAGAGAGCTCAGCTGAATGATCCTTCTGGTCCACTATCTTGATACATTTCTGAAACTTTATCTGTTTTTGTTCTTGTTAAACCTTTTCACTTGTTTATCATGACACATGCATAGCAATCTCCATGACATATAAATGAGATCTATGGAATTTCTTTCCTAGAAAGAGCACAGTGTGGATCTTGAATATGGAACCAATGAGACTTCTTAAGATGTAAAGTGAAAACAACTTTATTCTTTATATTCACTTCTCATTAAGTGAATCTACAGAATAGCTCTTTCCCAGCTGTAGATGAAATCTTGGGCATCTCAACAGATACGATCTATGCTGGATAATTAAAAGCCAGTTGAAAAAAATCACATAGTGTCTTATTCTCAGTTCCACTTTATAGTTTCTCTTCTCCTCCGGGTTCAACTAGCCTCCAAATGAGACTCATATGGTGGATGTAGTGGGAGAAATGGTGCCATTGTCACTGGCTGTATCTCTCTTTATGAAAGAAACTATTCCATGCCATTCCATACCCACTAGCTGCTATTTGGACCCCTGGGAGAAGTGGAATTAGAAGGACAGGGAAGGCAGGTTTTACTTTTGTGATAGACTTATAATCTGGTGGTGGTTCCATCAGCATGATATCTTCTAAATGTTGATTCTTTCTCTTTTTGTATGCATCCTTGTCCCTGCAAACTCTGGAGATCAAGTTTATTTCCTACCTTTGGACAGGTGGGAATCAAGTAACTGTCCTGTCATCTCCTAGACTTTAGGAGATATAGCCAGGCTGTTTATGAATTTCTGCTAAAACTCTCCTTAATGGCTTATAGGAAAGGGAAAACAACTACTGCAAATCAGAGCATTGTCTGCAAAGAAGGTCTTTATGTCTAGACTGAAACCTAAGGAGTACTCTGTTTTCTGTTATATAGCCTGGAGGAAAACAAAGGGGCAACACCTGCAAAACTGCTTCACAGTTTCTTGACCTGAGCTCATGGGTGCTGTATTCAAAGTGCAGTCCTGGGGCTCAGGGTATTGGCTTTGCCTGGGAGCTTGTTTGATATGTGAACACTGCACTGTAACAAGATCCAGAGTGATTCTTAGTTCAGACACATTAAAATTTGAGAGGTGCAGTTCAAGAACTTAGAATCGATAGTACCTACACACTGTGCCTAGGAGTCTTTGCTGAGGTCAGGAAAAGCCAGTCAGCATCTTGTTATATATACATTCACAATAACGTTATAAATAATGAAATATTGAGACAGGAAATGGATAAAAATGAATGAAAAGAGAAGTAAAGTGGCAAATTTTTTAAATATTAATTAGGCCAGATGAAATAAGATTTTAGGTTAGTAAGAGTTGCATCTGATATCACCACTTGCTGAAGTCTTATTGTAGGTTTATTTTCAGCTTACTTTTCGCTTTGAGTCTTGGTTGCATGTAGCCTCCCCCCCATCTTTTCTTAATTGCTTTTCCTGCATATCTTAATTTTCATCCTCCTAACCCCCCTTTGCTAAGTCAGCAGTTTGGGTTCTTTATTTGTTTAGTTCATGTGATTCAGGGATTTCTTTTTGTAAACTTGGTAAACTTTTCCATATTTCCAGTTATATTGTTAGTGGGTTTGGAGCATTTTTTCCATTTATAGAATCCTTGTTGAAGTTGTTGAGTCTTGGAACTGTTAACTATTCAGTTATTTGTCTAAAAATATGGTGTGTGTGTGTGTGTGTATACGCACACGTGCGTGTGTATTTAATGCGAGTCAGTTAAAATAATTACAAAGAAATTCCTTGAATTAGAATTTTTTTTGGTTGAGGCTAAATAAAACTGCAATTTGTTGTTTTGTCAGTAAGCCAGCGTGAACTACTTACACATTAAAAACATACACATTTCAACATTTTTGTTTCCTTTAATTTTAACTGACTTATCTGAAAAGCTTTGGGCTGGACTTAATTTCTGCACGCCATCTGTTACCACTGGATTTGAGACCACTCTGTCTGGCTCAGTAACACAGAAAACAGCTAATTTCCCCATCATTCATCTGGAGGCAACTATTTATATTACAATTTGTTAAGCGAAACTTATTTTGATATATTAACTTCTTCTTCTGGCACATGAAACCTTTACCTTTAGTTGGAATTTTTAATAGTTGTGGACATTTAAGATAAACAAACCTCAAGGACTTTTTCTTTCATTCTTTATATTTCCTTGTTAGATTCCCACTCATCTACCTCACAGTGTCTCTAACATATAAGTATCATTATTTTCACTTTGTTCCTCTTGCCACTTATTGCATAGCTAACCTGAAGGAGAATTATGCAATTAGTCTTTGGTAATATGGCCTTTAAAAAAAATAAGCTTTTAATTTTGGAATAATTTGGGGTTTATAGGACAGAGGCAGAGATTTCTCATTTATCCTTCATCCAGTTTCTCCTACTGTTAACATTTGACATAATTGTGGTGTATTTATCACAGCTAGGAAATTGACATTGTTCCATAACTTGCTATAGTTTGAATGTTATCTCCTCCAAAACTCATATTGAAACTTAATCTGTAATGTGGCCATAGTGAGAAGTGGGGCCTTAAGAAGTGATTGAAGGATGAATTCATTCATGGATTAGTGGGTTATCACAGAAGTGGGACTGGTTGATTTTTATGGGGAGGAGGAGAGACTTGAGCCAGGATGCTCAGTTCCTTCACTATGAGATGCCTTGTGCCACCTGGGGACTCTGCAGAGAGTCTCCACCAGCATTCCAAGGCCCTTCCTTACTTGATGTGGTCCCCTTACCTTGTCCTTCTCAGCATCCAGAACTGTAAGAATTTAATTTATTTTCTTTGTAAATTACAGTTTCAGGCATTCTGTTATAAGAAACAGAAACTAGTATAACCGAACTATATTTAGGTTTTACTAGTTTTTCATTAGTGTCTCTTTCCTCTTCCAAAGTCTCTCCTTAGTCTCCTCTGGTCTGTAGAAGTTGCTAGGCTTTTCCTAACCTTATAAGTATAGGAATTTTATAGAATGTCCCTGAATTTGGGTGTTTCTGATTTTTTTTGTGTATTTAGATGGGGGTTATGGATTTGTGAGAAGAACTGTACGAAGGCGAAGTGCCCTTCTTCTTGCATCCTGCTGAGGTGACTGACACTGTTGTAAATCATTGTTGGTGAACCTAACCTTTCCCCCTGCTTAAGACTGTGTCTGTCTGTCAGCTTCTTACTTTCCATCTTTGCCCTACTGCCTACCTTCTACCCCTTGGCACCTTTCCTCTTACCCAGGTTGAAGAATGATTCCCTTTCTCACCTTGATGTAAGTATCTCAGTAAAGTTTTTAAGCAAGTTGAACATAACCATTAAAGCATTTAAATATTGTTTCCTCTAGAGGATATTTAAATTCCCAGCTTATTTCTAAGGATAGAATCATGGATGAGAAGACTTTGCCTCCTATTAAAATTACTTCAGCTCTCCAAATATCTGACAGGCGGGTGTAGGGGAGGGAGAAGAGGAGTTGGGGGGATTGTGTTCTCTTTCCAGTACTTGAGATGGCATTCTAGTTGGTATGCTGCCTTCTTTTCTAAGCAGTAAATCCTGCCCTGGGCTGGCCCCCTACTGCATTTGTCTTTTAATAAAGTAGTAAACTGTGGGCTGGGGATAAGGCTAAGTGAAGTCAACTTTCCACTGGATAGAGAGACAGACTGGGGTGTGTGGGTGCAGGATTGGGTTTCACAGAAGGAAAACTGTGTAATACAAATGCTGGCCAAGCATTTTTCTTTGGGGTTGTTTTGACCAGGCAGCGTATTGTACTTTGCCTGTGGCTATTTTTGAGATACTTGCTTGTTTTCTTCCTTTCTCTCCCCATCCCTTCTTCTTTGGTTATTAGGCTTTCTCTTCTAATTTTCTGTGTCTCTTATAATATCTGCCTTTCATCTATTCTACATGCAACTGTAGCATATACCTGGTGCTCCACTAATATCCCTGAAGCCATTCCAGAAGTCATCTGCCCTGGCAGCAAAATCTGTACATTTAGAGGGCTCTGTGCCTTTCTCTGCCTGAGGGTGGTCTCTGTACAGAGGTAAGATAGTTAACTCTAGGAATGACCCTTATTCAATGAAGGATGGGAGTTGGTGGATAATTATATTAGGTCATTTCAAAAGTTTTGTCCGTTTTTAAACTACTTTAAACTGTAATATCTCAGTGAATATTTATTCAATTTAATCGAAATAAGTGCCATTTGAATCAGTGCACTTTTGCCAACATAACACAAGTCGATTAATTCTGTCGGCATAAAAATTGGGTGCTCGGGATTCGATGAAGTCAACGAAGGCGGTTTTTGCTAGGTCCTGATTGGCAAAGGTTCTACCAGTGAG
>CAUYPK010006918.1:0-13920 GCA_963574355.1 Loris lydekkerianus | reverse complement strand
AAAGGAACTGAGGGTCGAAGTTCTGCCCCACCCACCATACTCCCCAGACCTCTCGCCAACCGACTACCATCTTTTCAAGCACTTCGATAACTTTCTCACCGGTAGAACCTCTGCCAATCAGGACCTAGCAAAAATGGCCTTGGTTCACTTCATCGGATCCCGAGCACCCAATTTTTATGCCGACGGAATTAATCAACTTGTATTACGTTGGCAAAAGTGCACTGATTCAAATGGCGCTTATTTTCGATTAAATTGAATAAATATTCACTGAGATATTACAGTTTAAAGTAGACTCATAAAAACGGACAAAATTTTTGAAATTACCTAATATATGCAGTGCCTTGATTCAGCAGGGCAATGAGAGACACAGGCGGGTTGGAGTAAAGATACACTCCTGACTAGCACCTGAGACCACAGAAATTCTATATCCAAGTCCATTTATGGTGCAGAGAAGAGCTGAGAGGAAGAGCAAGCAGCAGCAAAGAGTAGCAGGATAGAGTTCAGGAACTGGCAGCAACATACAAAGATCATTAATATCCCAGATTTGAGAGCCAGACAGAAATTGACTTCAGATCCTGACTCTGCTTTGTACTAGCTGCATGAACGTGGATGATTTATTTAGCCTCTCTGATCTTCTACAACAAAATATAGACCATAATTATACTTTTCTAAGGATTTTTAGAGGATTACTGACATAATGCTTATAAATATTTAGCCCAGGGTCTGATACATAGTTCTTTAAAAAAGGGGGAGCTGATTATTGATAATACTGCTATAGATGATAATTATGAGTTTTGGATTGATAATGGCAATGCTAAGTTTTTTTTGTTTGGTTGGCTTTCTTTGGTTTTGTTTTAATATTTTGTTTATTATCAAAGTAATAAACATAATACAAGTTCATTGCAGGCAAGAAAATACCAAGTGTTTATGTTGCCTTTGGCCCCTTCACCTGCCCACAAGTGCATCTGCAGCCCTCTCAGGACTCCACTGACACAGCTAAAATCCAGACAAATGAGGCCTTTGTGATGGGCTCGGCCCAAAGTCTCTTAAACCACCAGCTCCCTCCCTATGCCACTCACTGCTGGCATGACCATCAGATGACGGCAACCTCCATGTGGCTCATTTTCTCTGTTACAAACAGGGACCGTGTTATTATCATGAAATAATACTGCATAGTTCACACAGGTCATGTGAAGATCAAATGAAGTTCTTTTTTGCATCCACATGATTAATTTTTATAAGCTCTACTCGGGAATTCCCTGACACAAGAGACCTCAGGCTGTGATGCACTTGCTTGTAGGCTAAGGGTTTTAGTCATAGATTCCTAAGTCTCAAGCTTAGAGGGCAGGGAGAGAAGGCAAAAATTACAGAAAGTCAAAGGAAAGCACTCTGGGAGTCTATTAAGGATTTCCCACATATTGCAAAGAAATAGGTATTTGAAAAACAAATATCTGTTTCTTTGCAAGAAATCAATATGCTGAGTCACTCAATAGCTTCACTCACTTATTAGTGCATGGCCTTGGCTCTTGGCATTTGGTAGGAGAATGGATTTTTATTGCTTAATCCCCTGTAAGTGAAGGACTAGTGAATTATCAAATCTTGTTGTTCAACATGTAACATTAAATATTGAGCTAGCAAAAAATAAAAAATTCTCTAGGAATTGAAAGTAAAGTGCTGTTATTGCTCATGTCTTTGGTTTATAAGTCACCAAGTGTGAGAGACCTTAGCAAACATGTTTGCCACCACAGAGCACAATTTCCATGCAATGGTTGACATTCTACAGACCCTACATGGGTTCACTCAATACATAGCCCAGTGGCTGCTCTCAGGGAGAAAATCCGCTCCTCTGTGTGGAATGCACAGAGATTCTACCACTTTGGAGTGACTGTTCCTTCTTGGGGGGTTTTCTGTGACCATAAGACCCTTGCCCAGTCCCTGTTAACTGTTCAGTTTGGAATACTTTATTTAGGCAGAGGACCTTCATCTCTGCCTGCAGGCAGGCTCTAAAGTTAGTTTTTTCTCTGCAAACCCTGTGTTGACTATCTGGGCAATAAGAGTCAGACTCCTACCTGCCCATGAACTCTCTGACCTCCGTATAGCAACCCAGTTCACCTGATTTGGTCAACTTTTGGTTTCTCATCCAGTAGCCTATGTCAAGAGAAGGGAAAACTTAAGATTTTTATGATTGTCTATTTTTAATTACTTGGAGAATTGATTTTTGTTGCTTAATTCCCCATAAGTGAAGGACTAGTGAATTATAAAATCCTGTTGTTCATCATGTAACATTAAATTATTATAAACTCTGCTTCACAGAGGTTACAATTAATAATTGTTTATGATTACTATTGACTTTATTTTAGAACATGCAGCGATGATTTGGGATCCAAATAAAACATACCAAATTCAATCAAAATATTGTGTCCTTGGGCATAAGACTTTCTATGACCTAAGAGTTCTTTCCCTTTTAACACAGACAGCCCAAGGTTCTCTCTCACCTCTTGAAGTATCTCAATATAAGTGCATTGATTAATTCTATTACTGCAGCATTCTATTATCCCAAGCCTCTTTTTTTAATTACTTCTAGAATTATAACTTAAACTATATTATTTCTGCATGTGCTAGCCTGTCCTATTGAAATCCTCTCTGCCTGCCTTCCTTTGCTTCTCTAAAAATAGTTTAAGTTCTGTGTGCCAAGCACCAAGTTTGAAAGATGAACCAGAATGCAATCTTGGATTTTGAAGGCTTCATAATGAGTGAAATAGAGAGGCAGAACATTAGGGCACTGTCATAGAGTAGGATGGCAGGCATCCTACAGCAGTGGCATCACAGGATTGGAGTCCCCCCAGAAAGGAATCTTCAGCTGCGCCCTTAGATGGGCAGAGAAAGCTTTTTCCAGGAGGTGAAATGTAAAGTGACTCTTGACTGTTGAGAAAAAGGAGAAAAACAAAGAATTTCAGGCTGCCAGGAAGTTGTTAAGGAAGATCAGATACATTCAAGAGATGGCAAGTAGCTCCTTCCAATGTATATATGACCTAGAAGTCAACAGATAGGAGATAAAGGACCCAGGCAGAGTCCCCTCAGAAAGGGGCATATTCTTCATGTGAGATTGTTCTTGATCCTGCAGAGATGGAGGTCATTTATGAGTTCCTAAGCTGGGAGTGAACATGTTTGGGTTTGCTTTTAAGAAACTTTCCTATGGCAGTGACTTGGAGGGTGATTTGAAGGTTGAGAGGAGATTAGAGAATGTGGACATGGTCAGAATAAATAAGGAAGGGTGACTTGCAGCAGGATGTGAAGTAACTATGGAAGAGGGCAATAGAGCTGAGGGGAATTGACAGCTGCTGCCCCTGGTGGAGACCGTCCTCACTCTTTTCGCGGATCACTGTAGCAGTCATCTCCCTGTCCTTGTGTCTACCTCTTCAGTCTGTTTATGGAAAAAAGACAGTTATACTGCACGAATCCAGTTGTATAAATCCAGTTGTTCAGCTGCTTAAAAACCTGTTTACACTCCGTAAGCTGTATCAGTGGTCCTTAAGGAGATGAAGGGATATTTCATCCCCAGGGTGGAATTAACAATGGAGATATTTTGGATTTTTACAACTGTCTAGGCACAAGGGTAAGGGAGAATTGCTACTGGCATCTAATGGAACTACTGGTAAGGATCCTACTATGAAAGGATCAATGTCAATGATGCTGAGTTTGAGATCCCCCGAACTACAGTGTAAAAACCCGGGCTCCTCAATGTGCCATGACACAGTCCCAAATGACTTCTTTCTTCCCAGTCTCATTAAATTTTAGGACACTTTTTATCATATCTTTGTGCCTTTTCACATGCTGTTCTTATACCCAGAATGACATTTATTTACTGTTCTACCGGAGGAATGTTTTCTTTCCTTGGAAGGTGTGTTTTAGACAGCTCCCCATCCAGTCTTTCCTATTTTCCCCAGGCAGAGTTAATATCAACCTTCATAAACTCTTTGCAATTGTCCTACCATAGGACTTTCCCCTCTTTTTTCCTCCTACTTTTTAAAAATTATACTATGTTTTTTAGATGATAAAAATAATTTGAGATAATACAAAGTATAAAGTTATATAAGTGCTGTGTGCAAAGCAATGATTCCTCCGTTACCCTGTCTCCCTTCACTTCCCTTCCCCCTTTCTCCTCCCCCATAGGAATAATTTGGAATGCATCCCATTTTTCTTCTAAGTTACACAACTATCCATCAGTGTATGTTTATGTACAGATATAGGATTTTTCTTGGTTACTTATTTACACTTTATTCTGCAATTTGGCCTTTGTCCTTGACAATCTATCATGTGCCATGACACTTTTATACTATCATGGACACTTTTATAAGTTAATGGATGTAGATCTAGTCCTTTAAAAATTTTATTTATGAATAAACATGCATATTTCAGTTATGATATAATGATATAATAATAAATGTATGTGTGTTCTTCCTCCCCATTTCTGATATAGATCTCCTAAAACCCCTGGAATTTCCTGAGTGGTAGTGGTGAGAGGAGTATCTTTTGTTATTCTTTTGTTGTTGTTGTTGTTGTTATTGTTTTTAATTTCAGGTTAATGTGAGGATATAAACAACTAGATTACAATATTTGCATTTTTTAGGTAGAGTCCCTCTGGTAGTTGTGTCCCATACCCGGGAGGTGTGCTACATATCCTGACATTGTGCCCATTAGGTGGGAGCACACCAATAACCCTCCATCTCCCCTCTTTCCCCTTCCCCTAACTTGACTTGAGCTGAGTTTTTATCTTATGTGGGCTTGTATTAGATCATCTACCAGCTTCATATTAGTATCGAGTACATTGGATATTTGGTTTTCTATTCTTGTGATAGTTTTGTTATTTTTAATAATCCTCTTTCAACCAACCATAGTTTATCCTAATGAGGTAACTCCTGGAAGATAGGCCTGTTACCAGAGGAACCAACCATGTGATTAGAAGGTTGAAACTTTCCACCCCATTCCTGACCTCTGAGAGGGGGAAGGGTCTAGAGATTAAGTTCAGTCACCAATGGCCAATGATTCAATCATGTGTGCCTAGTGGAACCTTCATAAAAACCCTAAACAACAAGTCTGAAGAGCTCCCAGATTGGCAAATGCATCCACAGGCCAAACTCCATAGAGACAGGTCTTGAGCTTGGGATCCTTCCAGACTTCTCCCTGTGTACCTCATTATCTGCTTGTTCATCTGTATTGTTTATCATACTCTTTATGATAAACTGATAATACTAAGTAATGTGTTTCCCTAGGTTCTGTGAGCTGTTATAGCAAATTATAAAACCCGAGGAGGGGGTCATGGGAACTCACAATCTGTAGCTTAGTCAGACAAAAGTGTGGGCCACCTGGGGATGTACTACTTGAGACTGGTGTCTGAAGTCCTATGAGACTGAGCCCTTCATCTGGAAGGTCTGTGCAAATCAGGTGGTAAGTATCAGAATTGAATTAAAATTCAGTAGAACCCTCAGTTGGTGTTGGCAGAGAACTAAAGCATTGCTTGGTGTAGAAGATTCACATACTTGGTGTCAGAAGTGTTGTAAGTAGACAATGAGTTTTCCTTTATAGTAAACAAAAAACAGATCATAAGCGGGCAGTTTTACTTTTCTATTACAGTATTTTTCTGACCCAATTACTAATTAACCTGTGCTAACAAAACAGTGGTTAAGTTCTTCTCTTTTCCATTTTTATGTAACTATTTGCAAATTTACACACACACACACACACCTTTTTGCCATTGTTAGCTTAATAAAAATGGCATCTTCTGAAACACATTTCTATGCCTTTCTTTTCTTACTCAGCAATACCACACAGAAATCCTTCTAACTGTTGCAGCTAAAATTAATTCCTTTAAACAGCTGCAAACTATTCCATAACACAGAGTTTTTCAACCCTTTTCTTTATAATCGGCATTTATTTTTGCCAGCAATGCTGCAATAAACATCCTGGAATATGTGTCCTAAAGAGTTGATGCTTTTATTACTATGGATTGGATTCCCAAAAGTAGAACTGATAGGTTGAACAGCATGCATACTTTTAATTTTAAGAGCTATTGTTATTTTACTTTCCAAAAAGACCATAAAAATTTATACAGCTCCAGTAACTTCAGAGATAACAATTTTCCCTATGCCCACCAGGAATAAGTCTTATAATACTTTTTTTGCCAAATTCTTGGAGTATAATAATATTTTGTTGTTGCATTAATTATAATTTTCCCGGATATGAAGGATCCTGAACCCCTACCCCACATTTTACACAAGAATAAATTTTATATCCATACAAAGAGTTTTACTTGAATGTTATTGGCAACATTATTTGATTAGTTCCAGAAGTTGGAAAGAACCTAAATGTCCATTAAATGGAGAATGAATATACTTATAAATAAAACCTAAATTAAAACATTAAAAACCACTTAAAAATTCTACATATATAAATGTTTAGGATAATGAAGTTTTATTTATCAAGATGGCATATCCAGAGATTACAGAATGATAAATAGGCAGGTTGACTACATGTAATTTTATGTTTGTATGTCGAAAGACATTTTAAACAAAATAAAAAACAAATGATAGATTTGAGGGAACCTTTATAATATAGATTATATACAATGGCTAAAAATCTATAATAGCCAATGTTCTCTTACAAGGTAGTAGTGAAGAATATATAATAGAAAAATGAACAAGACTTATCAAATCCTAAAACAAGCAAATACATACATGTGACCAGGGAGAAAAAGCTAAAAGGATTTTGAGTTACAAAATCAATACATAATTATTGTAAAAAAAAAAAAAAAATGAAATCAACAAACACTATGGAGATATTTGGAATGAAAAGTTAATCCCCTCCTTTGTGAGGGAGGTTTCCGCCAGAAGGCAGATGACCTACTCAAGGAAGTTAAGAGGAGAGTTAAATAAAGGTGAAATCTAGAGAGAATTGGGTGGTAGGTGAAGGGAACGAACAGAAGATGGGGATGAACTAAGGGCCAGCAGTGGGAAGTGACAGCCACTTTGGTTTAAAGGGAACACTTTTACACTGCTAGTGGGAATGCAAATTATTACATTCCTTTTGGAAAGACATATGGAGAACACTTAGAGATCTAAAAATAGAACTGCCATTCAATCCTGTAATTCCTCTACTGGGCATATACCCAGAAGACCAAAAATCACACCTTAACAAAGATATTTGTACCATAATGTTTATTGCAGCCCTATTTATAATTGCTAAGTCATGGAAAAAGCCCAAGTGCCCATCGATCCACGAATGGATTAATAAATTGTGGTATATGTACACCATGGAATATTATGCAGCCTTAAAGAAAGATGGAGACTTTACCTCTTTTATGTTTACATGGATGGAGCTGGAAAATAGTCTTCTGGTAATGGTTTCTACTCAAGTTTGTTAACATACGATAAGAAGCGAAAAGGGGAAGATCACAAGGATCTCTGCATGGTTCCTGAAAATTAACTAGACAAAGAAAGAGCTACCTGACTTCTGGCAGGGGGAGCATGAAGAAAGGAACATGGTTGTTCTGGGAAAGGAGAAGCAGTTGGGGGTTCTTTCCCTGAATGTTCCCCAGGCTGTGGGGGCCCTGCATCCTCACAGCTAGCTCTCCATAGATCTCGAACTCTTAAATTCAGGCACTCTCTGGCTTCCAGAGTGCTAAGATTACAGGCATGAGCCACCACACCCATCCTTCAATAGTTAAATGTATCAAATTTTATATATATATTTTTAAGTTTTAAATGGTTACTGAAAAAGACTTAAGAGTAATGCCTTATTTACACATGGATAAGAAAAGACAAGAGAACTCCCAGAGAGTGGGGGCACTCTAGGGGAAGGGCGGGGATAAGAGAGTTCACACCAACCAGTGGCAGCTGCCCTAAACAGAAGCCAGGAGCTGGAGAACAGCTTCAGCACAGAGGCCGCTTCCTCAGATCAGATCAGCAACGTTCATTGGCATCTCGTCCATCTGGGTGGAGTAGTACTGCTCCATGTCCCTCAAGAATGCGGATGTCCTCATTCTTCACAAAGTTGATGGCCATATCGAACTGACCTCTCAATTCTGTGAATATACAATTTTCTGTTATTGGGCAGGTCATAGTTAATAATGAGTGACACTTGAAGAATATCCAAGCCCCAGGCCCAGACGTCAGTCGAAATGAGCATTCGGCTGGTGCCAGAGCAGACCTCCTTCATGATGGACTCACAATCCTTCTAGGGCATGTCTCCATGCATGGAGGACATGGTAAAATTGGCCTCCCTCATTTTCTCCATCAGCCAGTCAACCTTCCTTTTAGTGTTGCAGAAGATGACAGCCTGAGTGATGGTCAGTGTGTTGTAGAGATCACACAGGGTGTCAAACTTCTACTCTTCTCTTTTCACTGCTACAAAAACTGTTTGATGCCTTCCAGTGTCAATTCATTACGCTTCACCAGGACGTGGATGGGATGAACTTGTTGGTCATCTCCAGGGTCTCATGGGGCAGTATGGCACTGATGATGACCACCTGTGTGGCTGGAGGCAAGTACCTGTACACATCATAAATCTGCTCTTTGAAACCTTTATTCAGCATTTCATCAGCCTCATCCAAAACTAACATCTTGATAGCTCATGTCCTTAAACTTCTCCAGCAAATCATATCAAAGACACACCCTGGTGTGCCTGTGACAACACGCTGTCCATAATCCAGTTTCCTGATGTCCTCACCCACATTGGTGCCCCCGAAAATGCAGGCATGGCACTGGATGTTCGAGTAGTCACCAAGAGCATGCAGACTCTTCTGGATCTGTACAGCCAACACTCTTGTGGGAGCCAAGATCAAACTTGGGTTTTACGAATCTGGATATCCAAGCACCGGAGGACTGAGATGCTGAAAGTGGCTGTTTTGCCTGTGCCAGACTGAGACTGTGCAATGACGTCTCTCCCTTTAATTATATATTTGATAGCTCGCTGTTGGATTGCTGAGGGTTTTTCAAAACTTTTTACGCTATTTCTGTACTGTCTGATGATATCCCAAATAGCCTATATTAATGATCTAAACTCCTCATGAAGTACACAAATGGGAAACAAATAAAGGTGTCTTAGAGGAGGGATGCCCTGGGTGACAAGAAGGCATGTGGGGCTGTCCGCCACCTCCCTGTGAGGGCTGCCTGTGAAGCTTCCCTGCCATCCCATCCAAACTTTATATTTGAGTACACTAATACTCATAGAGTGTTAAATGTAGAAACTGAGTTGCACGGCTTTCCACTATATTACTGAGCCTGTCTGTGTATATTGGCAACCTACCATAAGCAGAAAACCCCAGTTTTCTTTCCTTTTGTAATCATCTACAGCAGACTCCTTGTTTAAAGGTAGAGAGTAACCATTCAGTGTTACTGGGCATTTCTTCCCCGCAGATTAGGCTCTATTTCTACACCTACTCCCCTACCTACCTGTCTAATGCTAATGCAGCTGCAGCCCACAGAATTTCCTGTCCTGATCTCCACGGCAGAGACTCACCCCTTCTCCTCATTTCCCAGCACACTAAAAAACATCTCAACTAGAGCTTTCTCAGAAATCTGTGTTTTTTGTTTAAAGATTGTAAGGGAGTTCATAGAAGGGCTTTCCAGAAATCAGAACATGAAACTTTACTTTGAAATTTCTGTTATTCTTCCAACTTGGGTGTACAGTACCCAGCTCCTCTCCCCTCCAAATGCCTTTAAAAGCATGTCCTTCTCCTTTCCCCATTCTCCACCTCCACCTTGGCCCTTTTACGCCTTTCACTTTTGTCAAATGTGAATTAATTTATCTCCTCTAATACACTGCATCACACAGTCATCATTTATGTGTCTTCAAGTTGACAAAAGAACAGCAAATACAAGATTCTCCCATTTGTTACCTTCATCTATCCTCCTTAGAAAGTGAGTAGAAAATTATTCTATGACCTACATATTTCTGTAACATGTTTAATGTTTTTAAAATGTCTTTTATATGCAAGGCAACATGTGCAGGGTTGGGAAAATAGAAAGAAATAATACTAATCACTTAGAAATTGCTCACCATCCATAGGACACCTACAGGTAAAGTATAATCAGGTAAACAGGATATCAATAGCTATATATTCAGATGTACAGATTGGAAATTAGGTATTCAAAGATCAGAGATGAGAGAGGTTAAATAAGCCATCAGTCAAATACAATGTCCTTAGCTGAAAGTTTTTCTTCTAAGTGGGAAGAATTCTTGGATAATTCTTAAGCTTAGGAAACGTGAATAATGGGAGATAATGCTGTGTTTTGTGAACATAATTAGGCTCACAGTGATGCACAGGGGTGTTCTTGTCTCTTTTGTTTCTCATCCATGCTTTGAATTTCCACACAACATCTAGTCCCACTGTCCCTAACCCCATTTGTAACTGTCTTGTCCTGGATACTTTCTCCTGTTTTATCCCCTTAACATATCATTCCTAATGTTTTTCATAAAACTATTTTTACAGATATAGACAAGCCTTTTCTCCCCACTGGCCACTGAATTTTCATGTTAAAGGTGACTTAATAACACAATCTCTTGATACATACAAAAGGTACAAGTCATGCTAGGGAAAAGATTCCATCTTACAGTACTTTCAGCCATGAACTAAAGAAGCAAATTCTATTCCTTAACACAATATTTGTAGCCAGTCATCTTACCCTGTACTCTCTATCCTTTTCCTAAATCCAATGCTTTATGAGAAAGAATAGACAACATACTCCCCATAGTTCTGACTCCTCTTTTGGAGTCAGTTCTGATCTCTAATCTTTCCTGATCCCTATTCTTCCCTATCACTTATATGTGCCATTGTATTCATTCAACAAATACATAAACAAACCTCTGATTCTGTTAGCTTCTGGAGATACTGATGCAAAAGATGACCTCACAGAGCCTAAGTGGGAAAAACCATGCTGGATGATGAGTAGGTGGAATACAGTCATGTCCTCAGAGTGTTACTATTACAAAAGTCCAGAGAAGAGGCACTGACTTCTCATCTCCATTTTTGAGAAAGTACATGGACAGCACAGGCACAAGGAAGGCCGTCAAGAGCCTATAACAGGTTATAGCTTTCCTATGAAAGCCCTAAATTAGTTTCATAGTAGGGCTGAGTACATTGGATACCTTTTCTTCCATTCATGGTGCCTATGATCACATTAACGTACACAGCTATGATCTAATACTAATTAAACAAAAAATTTAAAAAAACAGAGCCTATAACACTTGAACTATCACTACTGTAATCAATACCAATATCACCTATCAAAATGTCAAAATCAGACACCAAGCACTTATCCACTCTTATTGACCCCAAACATTTCCCTCGACCAGCACTGTTGATGCTGTCTCTTGCCTCCTTAATATCAATTACTTTAAAATTTCTATTTTTCTCTATCCTTCAACCTTTAATTTATATTCCTATCTTTTTCCAGAATATAGTCAGTCACTGACTTTAGTTCCACTTATAGTTTTTGCAGCTTTATTGTAATGCAAAAGCAATATGCTTTCAATAGAAATCATACTTGAGTACATGTACAACAATTCTGTTTCTCACTTTCACTTACACACTATTCAGTAAATCACATGAGATAGTCAACACTTTATTATAAATCAGGCTTTGTGTTAGATGATTTTTCCCAATCATAGGTTAATGTAAATCTTCTGAACAAGTTTAAGGTGGGGTAGGATAGACTGATACTAGTAGGCTAAGTGTAAAGTATTAAATACATTTTCTACTTATGATATAATTTCAACTTACGATGTAATTTTTTTCAACTTATGATGAGTTTATTGGAAAATAAGCTCATTTTAAGTTGAGGAGGACTGGTACTAAACCTCTTAGATGTTGTTACTGATTGCAGAATAACTCCCCCTCAGATCCCTAATTCACCTTTTTCTTTTTCTTTTTTTTTCTTGCTTTGCTAAATTTCAAGGCCTAAAACTCCTCAAATATTGTCAAGTATTATACAGATAAAGTGCAACCCCCTAAACATGTCTCAGCTTGTTCCTTGGAGCCACAGAGTGCAGTGATGAACAGCATGAATCCTGGAGTCTAGGTTTGAATTTTATCACTTCATTGTTGAGGCACTGGGCAAGTACTTAATTGATCTTCACTCTCAGGACCCACACCTTTCACCATTAACTAAGACAGACTCTTACTGGAAAAAAGATTTAAACTTAAGGCATGAAACTATAAAAATACAAGAAGAGAGTGTAGGGAAAACCCTTAAAGAAATTGGTCAGGGAGAGTATTTTATGAGGAGGACCCCCCCGGGCAATTGAAGCAGCTTCAAAAATACACTACTGAGACTTGATCAAACGTTAACATTAGGTTAAGAAATCAGCACAGTGGTTGCTTTTGAGGAGGTGGGACTGGGATTGACTGGAAGGAAGTGTGAGGGGACATTCTGAGGTTGTAAAATGCCCCAAATCTTGTTGGGGGTATAGGTTGCATAGGTATAGGCATTTGTTATAACTCTAGGAATGTACAAAAGAAAATGTGCATTTCGTTGTGCATAAATTTTACCTAAAAAAGTGGTCAACAATGTAAATTTATTAATGATTTTTACACAGATGTTTTAAGTGTAAATGTGCTTAGGGATAAATTGATACCTGCAATTTACTATGGAATGCATCAAGCAATTTAAGGGTCAAAAACCAAGTTTGTGGGGCATTTTTAATTTTTTTAATTTCAGAATATTACAGGGTGTACATGTTTTGGTTTCATAGTTTGTTTTGTACACTTCAGGTCAGAGTTGTAAGTGTTCCCTTCACCCAGAATGTGTGTGTTACAGCTGTTAGGTGTGAATTAATCCAATCCCTCCTCCGCCCCTTCCTGCCTGGTTCCTGTTGAGTTCTACTCCCAAATGTGCATGTAAGGTTGATTCGACTAGTTCTAATTTAGTACTGGGAACATGTGGTGCTTGTTTTTCCATTCTTGAGATGCTTCATTTAGAAAAATGGTCTCCAGGTCTGTGGAAGTTGTTACAAAGGATACTAGACCCCCACTGTAATGGCTAACTAGTACTCCACGGTATACAAATACCACGTTATATTAATCCATTCATGTATTTATGAGCATTTGGCTTGCTTCTATGTCCTTGCAATTGTGAATCGTTCTGCTGTAAACATTCAAGTGTGAGTGTCTTTATGATAAAATGCCCCTTTTTTCCTTTAGGCAAATACCTAGTAGTAGAATTGCTGGATCCAATGGTAGGTCTACTTTTCGTTCTTTGAGGAATCTCCGTACTACTTCCCACACAGTTTGTACTAGCTTGCAGTCCCACCAACTGTGTGTAAGTGTTCCTTTCTCCCTACCCACCCACCCACGCCAGCACTTATTGTTTTGAGACTTTTAAATAAGAGCCATTCTCACTGGAGTTAGATAATAACTCATTGTGGTTTTGATTTGCCTTTCTCTGATGATTAGAGATGTTAAACATTTCTTTATGTGTTTTTGGCCATTTGCCCATCTTCCTTTGAAATGTTTCTATTCATGTCTTTTGCCCATTTTTTAATTTTTTAATTTTTGCCATTTTTTAATGGGCAAAAGACAGAGTTGTTTGACTTTTTTTCTTGCTGATTTGCTTGAGTTCTCTGTAGATTCTGGTGACCAGGCCTTTATTGGATGTGTAGCAGGCAAACATGTTTTCCTATTCTGTTGGTTTTCTATTTATTAATTGTGCCCTTAGCTGTGTAGAAACTTTTAATTTGATCGGATCCCTCTTGTTTACTTTTGTTGTTCCTGTTACTGCTTTTTTGCTGGGAGCCGAAAACCTAAGAATAAGCTTATCAGGAATATTCATAGCCGGTTTAACAGGAATAGTCACAGCTGGAAAGCATTTAAGGGCGAGTAGGGCATTGTTACCCTTGGCTCCAGGAACTTGGTTCCAGACACTA
>CAUYPK010006917.1:0-19818 GCA_963574355.1 Loris lydekkerianus | reverse complement strand
ATTTCCTTCAGATTTTCATATTTCTGAGAATAAAGTTTCTTGTAATATTCATTAAGGATTTTTTGAATTTCTGAGGAGTCTGTTGTTATTTCATCTTTGTCATTTCTGATTGATGAGATTAGAGATTTTACTCTTTTTTTCCTGGTTAGGTTGGCCAAAGGTTTATCTATTTTATTGATCTTTTCAAAGAACCAACTTTTGGATTTATTGATCTGTTGTATAATCTTTTGTTTTCAATTTCATTTAATTCTGCTCTAATTTGGTTATTTCTTTTCTTCTACTGGGTTTGTGGTTGGAATGTCCTTCCTTTTCCAGTTGCTTGAGATGTCCTATTAAGTTGTTAACTTCCTTTCTTTCCGTTCTCCTGAGGAAGCTTGCAGTGCTATGAATTTCCCTCTTAGGACTGCCTTTGCAGTATCCCAGAGGTTCTGATAATTTGTGTCTTTATTGTTGCTTTGTTCCAAAAATTTGGCAATTTCCTTCTTACTCTCATCTCTGACCCAGCTATCATTCAGCATAAGGTTATTTAATGTCTATGTTTTTGTATGAGTATGCAGATTTCTGTTGTTACTGAGTTCAACTTTTATTCTATGGTGGTCTGAGAAGATGCAAGAAATAATTTCTATTCCTTTAAATTTACTGAGGTTAGACTTGTAACCTAAGATGTGATCAATATTGGAGTATGTTCTGTGGGCTGTTGAGAAGAAGTATGTGTATTCAATTTTGTTGAGATGAAATGTTCTGTTGATGTCTGCTAAATCCAAATGTTGGATGTTTAGGTTTAAATCTAAAATTTTTTTGCTCAGCTTCTTATTGGAGGATCTATCCAACACTGCCAAAGGAGGTTGAAATCTCCAACTATTATGGAGCTGGAGGAAATCAAGTTGCTCATGTCTGTTAGAGTTTCTCTTATAAATTGAGGCACATTCTGGTTGGGTGCATAGATATTAATAATCAAAATCTCATCATATTGAGTATTACCCTTAACAAATATGAAGTGACCATTCTTATCCGTTCTTACTTTTGTTGGTTTAAAGCCTACTGTGTCTGCAAATTGAATTGCAACACCTGCTTTTTTCTGATTTCCATTTGCCTGAAATATGGACAACCATCCATTCACCCTGAGTCTATATTTATCTTTTAAGGTAAGATGTGATTCTTATATGCAGCAAATATCTGGCCTGAGTTTTTGTATTCAGTCAGCCAACCTGTGCCTCTTTAGAGGACAGTTTAAGCCGTTCACGTTAATGATGAATATTGATAAGTCCAGTATAATTTGGGGTATCAAGTTTTTCAAAAGTCCCGTGGACATTTTTAATCCTTTCGCCACTGTGGAAGTTGCAGTTTGATCAAAAGTTTCTGAGTGAGTTCACTTTTGTGGTAGAGGATTGGGCTGGTCATTATGGAGGATAGGTCTGAGAATATCCTGAAGAGCTGGTTTGGTTATGGCAAATTTCTTCAACATGTGAATGCCATTAAAGTATTTAATTTCTCCATCATAAATGAAACTCAGTTTAGCTGGATACAGGATCCGGGGTTGAAAGGTATTTTGTTTTAGGAGATTAAAAGTTGATGACCACTCTCTTCTGGCTTGAAAAGTTTCAGCAGAGAGATCTACAGTCATTCTAATATTCTTCCCTTTGAGGATAATGGTATTTTTATGTCTGGCTACTTTCAGAATTTTCTCCTTCATATTAACTTTAGTGAAGTTAATTATCATGTGCCTGAGGGATGTCTTATTCAGGTTGAGTCGTGCTGAGGTTCTGAAACTGTCTGCTATCTGAATTTCAGAATCTCTTTGCATGACTGGAAAATTCTCTTCCATAATTTCATGGAGAAGGGCCTCTGTGCCTTGTGAAGCCACTTCATCACTTTCAGGGATTCCAATGAGGTGGATATTAGCCTTCTTCGAATTATCCCAGAGGTCTCTGAGAGAATGATCCAATTTTGTTCTCCATTTCTCTTCTTCTTTGAGAGTTTGGGAGTGTTCAAAAGCTTTGTCTTCAATGTCAGAAATCCTTTCTTCTGCTTGCTCCACTCTGTTACTTTGGGATTCTACTGTATTTTTCATATCTTTGAGGACTGCAAATGCTTGCTTCAATTTGTCAAAATCTTTGGTGGTTTTGTCTTTAAATTCATTGAATTATTGAGACAACTTTTGAATTTCTCCTCGAATTTCTAATTCTAAATTTTCCTCCATTCTATTAATATTATCTGCAATCCAAATTCTGAATTGTATTTCTGACATCTCAGCCATCTGTTTATGACTGAGATCTTCAGTTACATCTGCCATATCCTTCCTTGGGGGGGTTGATCTACTCTGATTATTCATGTTATCAGAATTTTTTCGCTGATTTCACCCCATGATTATTTTACACTGTTTGACTTTTCCCCTGGAGCTTTTTCAAGGACCTGTACAGTGCTACAGCCTGTGAAATTGGAGACCTGTTTTGGTGTGGTGGGGCTAAGTGGCTCTGTCTCGTTTTCAGCTGGTCTCTGTCTGACCCTAGTGAAACAGTTAGTCTGGGTTGAAGTTCTCAGGGGGCCTGTTTTTCCGTCCCAGGTCTGTTCCGCAGGTGGCTGCCACCTGAGAAGATGCCCGGCCTCCTCTGTTTGCCCAGAGAGACAGGGGGTGTAACTCCAGAATATCCAGGGATGAGCCCTATTGTTGCCAAAAATGGTTGTTGCTCTGCGCCTCGGGGCACCACTGCTCCTTGTGTGGTTCCCTCTCAGCCGACTGTCCTCTTCTCACTCCCGTGCTGCAGAATCATCACTGACCAGCTGAAGTCCAGGCCCTGTTCACACCCCTCAAGAAATCACCCAAGAATCTGGACTCCTGGGGGACAGGCCTCCACACCTCAGAGTGAGAGTGGAGTGCTGGGAGCTCAGAATTGCAGGTAGAGAATATATACAGTTTTACACAGTTTTATGCCTGGCAGGAGAGCATCATGGCACCCTAGTACGGGAAGTAGGTCCAGTTTTTAGAGGGTCTCTCCTGTGGAGTATAATGGGAGGACTTTTGAACTCTGCTCATTTGTTTATGGGGTACTTCGAGCCGTTCTCATGGGGGAAGGGACTTCCATCCACTTGGTGATGGATTTTTGTACCTTTTGTTTGTATCCTTGGAATCACAGCTCACCTCAGCAGGGTTGATATGCGTTCTTCAACCTTCTCTCTTGGCACAGCTCTAATCCGCCAGGTTACTTTCGAAATTTCTGTCCTTTAACTCTCCTTCCAGATGGGAGCCTCTGTGGAAAGCTGGCTTCAGTCAGCCATCTTGTCTTCGCCTCTCTATTTCACATTTTTTCATTTTGTTTATATCTGTCATGGTGATCTATAATCGTAGTCTTTAACATTACTACTGTAATTGTTTGGGGGCAGAACAAATTGTACCCATATAAAACTACAAACTTAATAAGTGTGTGTGTGTGTGTGTGTGTGTGTGTGTATGTCTGTGTGTGTGTATGTCTCTGTGTGTGTGTGTTCTGATCCATGGACCACCCATTTATTTATTTCTCTTCCTATCCTCAGGTATCTCTATTTCTTGGGACACAACAATATTAAAATTAGGTCAGTTAATAGGTGTTCAAGTGAGAGGAGGAATCATACATCTCTCATTTTAAATCAAAAGCTAAAAATGATTAACCTTATCAAGGAAGGCATGTCCAAAGTCAAGAAAGGACAAAAGTTAGGCCTCTTGCTCCAAAGAGTTAGCCAAGTTGTGAATGCAAAGGAAAAGTTCTTGAAGGAAATTAAAAGTGCTACTTCAGTGAACACAAGAATGATAAGAAACTGAAACAGCCTTATTGCTGATACGGAGAAGGTTAAAGTGGTCTGTATAGAAGATCTAATCAGCCATATCATTCCCTCAAGCCAAAGCCTAATCCAGACCAAGATCTTAACTGTCTTCTATTCTGTGAAGGCTGAGATAAGTGAGAAAGCTACAGAGGAAAAATAGGAAGTCAGCTGAGGTTGGTTCATGAGTGTTAAGGAAAGACACTGTCTCTGAAACATAAAAGTATAAAGTGAAGCAGCAGGTGCTGATGGAGAAGTCAAAGCAAGTTCCCTGGAAGCTGAGATTATTGAGGAAGGTGGCTACTCTGAATAACAGATCTTCAGTGTAGAAGAAGTAGCCCTAGCTTGGCGCTTGTAGCTCAGTGGCTAGGGTGCTGGCCACATATACCAGGGCTGGAGGGTTCGAACTCGGCCTGGGCCTGCCAAACAACAATGACAACTACAACAAAAAAATAGCTGAGCATTGTCATGGGCACCTGTAGTCCCAGCTACTCAGGAGGCTGAAGAAAGAGAATCGCTTAAGCCCCAGAGTCTGAGGTTGCTGACACCACAGCACTCTACTGGGGGTGATTTAGTGAGACTATGTCTCAAAAATAAATAAATAAAAAAGAAGTAGCCCTATATTGGAAGAAGATGCCATCTAGGACCCTCATAACTAGAGAGAAGTCAAGGCATATTTTCAAAGCTTCAAACAAAGGACAGGCTGACTCTCTTATTTGCGGGTAATGAAGCTGGTGACTGTAAGTTGAAGCCAATAGTCATTTATCATTCTGAAAATCCTAGGACCCTTAAGGAATATGCTAAATATACTCTGCCTGTGTTCTAGAAATGCAAAATTAAACCCTGGATCCACATCTGTTTGCAGCATAACTTACTGAATATTTTAAACCCACTGTTGAGACCTACTGCTCAGACAAAAGATTCCCTTCAAAATATTACTGCTCATTGACAATGTCCCTGATCACTCAAGAGCTCTGATGTAGAAGTAAAGGAAATGATTGCTGTTTTAATGCCTGTAGACACAGCATCCACTCTTTAGGCCCCGGATCAAGGGGTAATCTTGACTTTCAAGTCTTCTTTTTTTTTTTTTTTTTTTTTGTAGAGTGGGGTGGCACTCTTGCTCAAGCTGGTCTCGAACCTGTGAGCCTAAGCAATCCACCCACCTCAGCCTCCCAGAGTGCTAGGATTACAGGTGTGAGCCACCGCACCTGGCCCAAGTCTTCTTATTTAAGAAATACATTTCATAAGGCTATAGCTTCCATAGATAGTAATTCCTTGGATAAATCTATGTAAAGTAAATTGAAAATCTTCTAGAAAGGATTCATTATTCTAGAAGCCATTAAGAACATTTGTGGGGGTGGTGCCTGTGGCTCAAGGAGTAGGGTGCCAGCCCCATATACCTGGGGAGGTGGGTTCAAGCCCAGCCCTGGCCAAAACTGCAAAAAAAAAAAGAACATTTGTGATTCTTGGGAGAAGGTTAAAATATCCACATTAATAGAAGTTTGGAAGAAGTTGATTCCAACCCTCATGGACAACTTCGAGGAGTTCAAGACTTCCATGGAAGAAGTCACTGCAGTTGTGGTAAAACAGCAAGAGAACTGGAATTAGAAGTGGATCCTGAAGATAAGACTGACTTTCTGTGATCTCATGATCAAACTTGAATGGATAAGATGTTGCTCTATATGGATGAGTAAAGAAAGTGATTCCTTGAGGTGGAGTCTACTTCTGGTGAAGATCCTGTGAACATTGTTGAAATGACATCGAAGGACATAGAATATTACATAAGCTTCATTGATAAAGGAGTGGCAAGATCAAATTCAATTTTGAATGAAGTTCTGTGGGTAAAATGCTATCAAACAGCATAAAATGCTACAGAGAAATCTTTTGTGAAAGAAGTCCATCAATGCAGCAAACTTCATTGTTGTCTTTGAGAAATTGCCACAGCTACCCCAACCTTCAGCAACCACCACTTTGATGAGTCAGTAGGCGTCATCATCAAGGCAAGACACTCCACTAGCAAATGATTATGACTTCCTGAAGGCTCAGATAATAACTTTTTTTTTTTTAGCAATAAAGTACTTTTAACTAAGGTATGCACATCAATTTTTAAGACTAAATGCTATTGCACACTTCTATACATATTTGGAAAACAAAACAATTGATATGACTCTCTTTGCTGTGGTCAGGAACTGAACCTGCAATATGGGCTGGGTGTACCTGTATTCACTCCCCTGCTTGCTTGCTTAACTCCTTCAGCCTTCTCTTACTTCATTATTCTCATTTAGCAAAAGCACAAATCTGGTCATACTGGATTTCTTTGTTTCCTCCTCCAGAGCCACTATCTCCCCCTTCTCCACTTTGCTCAGTCTCCATACCAGACTGTTTTTTATAGATGCTTCAACAAGGCTTCCTTACTCTTTAGTTGCCAGCTAGGTTCAGCCACTGAAAGTGCGGGGGAAGGCAGGAGAAAGAGAGGTGGGGGTATCAATTCCTTGCTCCTCCCAGTCAGGCTGCAATTTGGCAGTGGCTGAGTTTCTCTAAAGCCACAGCTCTAAATGAGACCTTCCTTCTACAGCTGTGTATGTCACAGGGTTTCAGTACCTATACTTACCTCTTGCCCTTTTAGCCTTGGGGTGATAAGGCTCCCAGCTGTTGCTACTTCTGGTGTACTTGACTATCTTTGTGGATTCCATTAACACTCACCATACCTTTGAAAATTGTCCCTTCTTCAGATTCTTTTCATTTAACTCCTCTTGAGGGTACCTTCTCTTTCCTCCCTGGGTTAAATCCAACTTTCAGCCACTCTTCACGTACCTATGTATCCAAATATGCACCAAATATCCAAATGTCCAACCACCTGACAAGTTGCACTTCAAATTTATGACCAGGAACCACAACTGAGCCCCTAATGCCTACAGGCGATGACACCATCTGTTTCAAGTTCATTCATTCTCTTACTCTCTTCCACAACTATTTCGCACCTTCTTTCTTCTTAATCCCCAAAACTTCATCCACATCATCACTCTCAACAGATGATTTCATTTCCTACTACACTAAGAAAATTGAAGAAATCAGAAGAAAACCTACTTCCCCAGACTCACACCACTTCTTCCATTTACCAACCACTCTCATCTACCATATACTCAGCTTTCCTTCCTGTTAGCAAAAATAGACTGTCTATTCTCAATAAGCCAGTCTCTGTACTTGTGGACTGGGCTCAATCTAATCAATTTTCCTTTGTTTCCTCACAGCATTGATCTTCTCACGCTCTGTATGTTGGTCATTCTCATCAGTCATATAGGCATGTTATATTTCTCCCACTTAAAATACCACACTAATAAAACACCTCTCTTAACCTCTTATTAGCTACATTCAATTTCTTTTCCTTTCCATTTGCAGCAAGATTCCTAGAAAGAGTTGTCTTCCATTTTTACTATCTTCAGCTACTTTTCTTCTATTCCACTTGAACCCATCCAATCAGCTTCAACCCCTAATAAATCCAATGAAATTGCATTTGTCAGGTCAACAGTGATTTCCATGCTGTTAACGATAATGATCAAAGCTTGGACCTAGACCTATCAATAGCTTATGGAGCTCTCACTCATCCTTAATATTATCCCAACATACCACATTCTCTTGGTTTTCATCCTACCTCTTGGGTTGCTTCTCTCACTTTTGCTGTTTGCTTCTCTTAATTCATCCCTTTAATGCCTGAGTCCTTTAATTTAAAGTCTGAGTTCTCCAGGACTCACACTTTGAACTTCTTTATCTATATCTTGAAAACTTCAAATAGTCTGATGCCTTTAAATAAAATTTATATGCTCATGATCCCTATATGAAATCTATTTCAACTCCAAACTCATTTGCCCAAGTGCCACCTCTTGAATGTCTGATATTTCCAAAACAAACATCTTGATTTCTCCCTGTTCCCTAAACTTATACTACAGCCCTCCCTATCTCTACAGATGTCAATACCAACTTTCTAGTAGCTTAGACAAAAAAAGTATTCAACTTATTTTTTATTTTCCCACCATAATCTCTCATTTTATTTCTTATTACCCTCTTTGCTCAAATGGTTCCAGCTACACTGGTTTCTTGACTATTCTTTGAATATGCCAGGTACATTCCTGCCATAGAGTCTTTGTTCCATCCCTCTGACTAGAATGTTTTTTCCACAAATAACCTCTAGCTAACTTCCTTCCATTCTTAAAATCCTTGCACAATTTTCACTTTCTCAATAAGACTTACCCTGACCATATACTCAGGGTATATGTGATAATGCAAAAAAAATTAGACACACATATGTGCACGCACACGCACACAGGCGTGCACACACATGTACACACACACACATCCCTGGCTCTACTTTGTTATTTTCTCATAGAACTGACTTCCTTAGCTATGATTCAGTAGAACCTTCATAGCTGACCACCTCCCTGCATTGACCACCTCCTTAAGTTGACCTAGACTGGACATACACCACATGTACGTGTAAGTATAGTAGGCCTAGTTCCTTATGTTGACCACCTCCGTCTATTGACCAGTTTGTTACCGTCCCTTAGGTGGTCAATGTTACAGAGGTTCTACTGTATTGTTGCCTATCTCCCTTACTGAAATATAAACTCTACAAGGGGAGACATCTTTCTGGTTTATTCATTGATATATCTCAAGTGTTTAGAACAGTGCCTAGCACATAGTAGGCACTCAAGTGTTGTTGAGTGAATGGCAAGTAATTTAAATGTTAATCCTGCTGGTTTGGGGGAAGAATATAAGTCTGTTCATTCCCTATTTATCTCAGGCAAAATGGGATCCAATAGCAGGTCACAACTTATAGAGTCTATCTTGATAGACCTGGACAGGAAAGTCTAGACAAGGTAAGCTCAGGAAAGGTGAAATAGGCCAGCACATCCTCTCAATCTTGAAGCACTGTAGGGCTTAGCTGGGAGGACCCTCTTCAGGGCTGGTTGGAGTTTGGAGAGTTCTATGAGGTCCAGATGTGAAGAAAGTAATAAAGACCAAAGATTTATTCATTGACGTGACTATAGAAAGCCTTTGCCAACGATGAAATAAGCATCTTGGTATATATTTGTAGAAGATATTCAGAAGTACAGAAATTATAGATTGTGTGCATATGTGTGCATACACAGCACTTTTTTCCCTACCTATTCCTGGATGTATCTTACATAATCCAGAAAGAATGAGACAACATGCAAGCCCTAGACCAAAGATGGGTGCCAAAGATTTTCGGTTCAGGCTTGTCTGCCCAACTCTTTATAAAGTTTCACTTCCTGAGGAAAGCCAGCCTGCTATCCATGCATCCACAGACATTAATCTCTTCTCCTGTAGCTCAGTTTTTCAAAGTATGGTCTGTGGATAACCCTAGTAAGAACAGTTGGGTATCTCTTTAAAAATGTAAATTCCTGCCTCCTCCTCAGACCTGTTAAATCATGGGGTGGGGCCAGGAAGCTGCATACTCAGTAAACTCTCCACACAATTCTGGCTCAAACTAAAGTTGGAGAATTACTGCTATAGACGAAAGGACTTGTTTTGCCACACTTTAAATGTACCTGTGTTATTTCATCTTTTATTCTGTGCCTCCTCCCTTTTACTGCACTTTTTAAAAACATAAAAAGAAGACTTTGTTCTGAAAATAATCCATGGTTGGGATTGATTGGAAAACTACAGAGGAAATTTACTTGATTCATCGATTATGTGTCCTATTTATTCCACTTCAGATACTGTCAGGTGGGGGATGAAAAGCATCATTCCATATCCTGCCCAAGCACACAAAGTGCCCTCTTCTCTTCATTAGGCTTTTCTTGGCCTTTTGAACTGTCTTGTCTCTAGCTCCAGACCAATAATCTCTTCTAATTTAAGGATTGCCTTCTAGAGAAAGTGGACAGTTTCACATCAAACCGAGGACCTCAGCAGAATACAAGGCAAAAATATCCCCTCCAAATATTGATTAACCCAAGACAAGATTGCACCAGGTAGACCATTGTCCATATGTCATCCACTAGCTAGAACTGCATTTTCATAAACTGTAATCTGTGACTATGCTTCCCTAGAAGACCAGCCCATTGACTGAGCACCAAACAGAAATAAGATCATATATAAAGAAGGCCCCCCCCAAAACTTATTACTCAATTAATTTTAGCAAATAATTGGATGATCTTAAGATCTTCCAGTCTATTTCTAAAAGGGAAATGCAATAGAGGAAATTTAGCTAATAGAATTCCTATCATTTCCATTTCTCTCTAAAATAAAACTAATCAGCTTTTATCAAAAGAGCCTTTAAAGCAAGCTCTTTTTGCTTAGCTCATCCCTGTTATCATTGACACTAAAGAGAATTCAGCAGATACTGGAATAATTGCAAAAGACCTCCCCCTCCCTTTTTTTGAGATAGATTCTCACTGTATTGCCCTGGCTAGAGTGCCATGGCCTCATCCTAGCTCAAAGCAACTTCAAGCTTCTGGGTTCAAGCGATCCTCCTCCCTCAGGCTCCTGAGTAGCTAATTTTTCTATTTTTAAAAATGGGGATCTTGCTCTGCTTAGACTGGTCTTGAACTCCTGAACTCAAGCAATCCTCTCACCCCAGCATCCCAGAGTGCCAAGATTACAAGTGTGAACCACCACACCCAGCCCCCTTTCTGATGTTGGGTTATTTTGCTTTCAAATGATATCACAACCCCCCCTGACAACCAGGAAGAATTCCAAAATCCTTTAGGAGATTTAGGAAACTTTCCATATATCCTGTCTCTTCAGAACCCAGTTGCTCTTTGAAAGAATTTTCTTTATAATCACTTTAGAAGGGCATGCTGAAATGTCTGTCATTTTGGAATGTCCGTATTATTTTTTAGTTTTCACTTCTCAAAATAATACTGGGAAAAATGTTTCCAGTTTTCCCGACATTGGTGGGGTGGGAGGAGGAGATACTTGGTACATTTATTAAATCTAGGCTAGGACCTCATAACATCATTTACTACAGGGAGGAATTTGGTAAAGAGGGCCATTTCATACGGCGAGTAGGTGAGGGAAGCTAATTGACAAGAAGGTGGTCCCCATACACCATTTTCACCTCCACACCAGTGCTACAACACTGCCCCTTAGCAAAGCCTTATATCAAACCTTCACATAAAAATGGAAATGAGATGGAAAACACATGCCCTGTCATGTGCAGGGCATGCAACATCCAACATGCCCTGTCTTTTAGTGACTTGGCTTCAATTTCCTTTCTGGAGAGTAGTCCTGAGGTGGTTGGGGTGGGGCAAAGCTCCATTTGTTCAGGGTAGAGAACCAGCCTGAACAAAACAGCATGTCAAGACCTCCCACCACTAGACGAAGCTTTAGGAAGGACTGTTTTTTGAGAACTTTGGTGCCTGGACAGGCAGAGACCTCCCCAATCAGCTGTATAAGCACTAATTCAAATTGGGAGCAATTTTGGAGTGTGTGTGTGTGTGTGTGTGTGTGTGTGTGTGTGTGTGTGTGTGATGCCTGTTCTCTTCCAGGATTCCTCACAAGGCCCAAAAACAAATGTCTTCCCTGTGGGAAGGAACATGTAAGGAGATAGGCACATGACTTTGAACTCAAACTAACCTTGGTTGGAATCCTACCTCTGCTATTTAAAAGCCAATGACATTTCTCAGGGTTCCTTATTCCTTCTCAGTCTCAGTTTCCTAAACCATAAAATGGGAATACTAATAATGACATTCCATACTGTGATTGTGAGAAACAGATTAGATTGTAGAGCACATTGTCAATTTCTTAGCACAGTATCTGTCACTTATCAAGCCCACAATAAAGGTCTCCTAATATAATTGTGATAATCTGATCAGCGTGCCTATATTACATGTTTCCTTTGAGCTCATGGAAGAAAGCATTGAGAAAACTCTACTCAGCAAATACAAGATCATTGTTTAGACCATATCTGAGGCCAATATCAAAGCCAAAAGAATGTTGTAGTTAGACAGCCCCGACTCTAGCTGTTCTGAATTCCCAAAGGGCCTACTCAAGGTAGAGCTGTCACAGAGAGTTTGTGATTAAACCCTGGATAAAAGCCAAACACACTGTATGCTTTAAAGAGGAGTTATTTTCACAAGGATAATCGCAGGGACTGATACAGTCAAGAGTCACAGGAGGAAAGATTCTCATCAGGAAAACCTGCCCACAGCAGAGTGTTGGCAGAGGACAGACAGCGTTAGGCAGTGACAGCAGACTTTTAGGCCACTGAGCCACATAAGCGAGACAAGCCTAGTGAAAATTCACCAGTAAAAATTAATGCTCAGTTTAGGAACACCAGGCCCCAAGAAGCATGATGAAAAATCACATTGCTATGGGACAGCTGGTTCCTTCGGTGCCTCAGATCATTGCCAAATTCATTCTTTTCCCATAATAATATATTACCTCTATGAGTTTGCAGATTCCAGGGCAAGATAATATGAAAAGTACTAGATGCTTTGCAAATGGCCCCTTACCCATAACTAGAAATTATGTATGTGATAATTAGTGTGCTATAACTACAACTGCGAGCTCCGACATGTCACTTGTTCTTCATGGTATTAGATGCTTGAGTAGTTTTATTTTATATGTTTAACCGTCTTTGGCAGCTGCCCAACAATACTTTGAGAGAAGCCAGACTTTGCCCACGCGCCCCCCCTCCAGCCAACCCAGCCCTGCTTCCACGTAGCCTGTTGAACAAGCTTGTTGAGCAATTAGGGCAGGAACATTGAAACCTTACTTATCTTCCATTAACTTTTTCTTAATTGGGCCATCAATTTGCATACTTCCAGAGCCTAACCAAATAGAAATTCAGTTTTGGCTTTCCAGGAGCATGTTGTTAATACTACTATTTAATATTTATCTGAGTTATGGCTTCTTAGTTACGTAGACATAACACCAAAAAAAGATGGATGTACTTACTCTTCTTCCTATGTCACCTTTCTTAATTTTTCAGCAAGTGGAAGTTTAAAATCATCAGCTCAAAATACAAAACACTCTTGACTTTTAAATACTATCCTTTTACTTATCTCAGGGTCTTTTAGATCTATGATTTTAAAACAAATAGCCCTCACAAGGGCTGTTTGTATGATTCTGATTGCACAAACACATCTTTTATTTGAAAGAACAGTGAACTGAAATAAGACGTGTTTGGTGGCTTGTTCAGATTGAAGGGTTACACAGGTGTATTTAAAATGGAGAACTTCTGTATTTTGACATAGCAGGTACTCTCTAAATATTGGGGCTGAATTTGCAGATTGAAAAATTGTAGACTACTTCACAGACTGGGCACAGTGGTTCTCAAACATTCATGTATGCCAAGTGCTGGTCCAGGACCCAGTTTTCATTAGTCAGGAAAAAATATGAAAATTAAAGACAGTGAAGTTGAATTTTTTTCATAAATTTTAAATTATTCCATTTAAAGGGCTGACCTTTTTCCTAAGATTTTTTGGCTTCTATCTTCCTACTTCATTTATTTCTTTATTGTGCTTGTCCATGCAATCTAAATTTTGGGAACCACTGCTGGTATGTCTACAAATACAAAAGCCTGAGAATTGGCCGAGCGCACTATATTCATATTGTGCAGCCTACAGAAAAGCTGTCAGCTTAGTTCAATAACAATCTGGATCAACCAGCTGAAAACAGCCCCAGACGGTGTCCAGTCTCTTACCTTTTTCCTGGTCTAATTAGGTCCTCTCCCTCTGCTAATCCTGATCGTCAGAAGCTGATCCCATTTTAGAACGTGGAAAAGGCTGAGCCAAACTCTTTTATTTGAACCCAAGAAAAGTGGGAGATTGCTGGGTAAACCATGCTGAGTCTTGTCCCTGAAAACAGAGGGAAATAAACACTCCGACTTCTCTGAAAAAGAATAGTGATCACCCACATGAGAAGTCCAAGGCAGACAGAAGCAGCATTTTGATTCAACTCAATGGTTTCACACTAGTGAAGAAAATATTTTGGCAAAGAATTATTTTAACCAAAAAGTAAAATACAGAATTCCAGCCTTAGCTAAGACCACCGAGTATAACCTAAGTGAGAGCTCATCAGAAGGAAATCTCCCTAAGTGAGAGCAGTGTGTTGTAGTATTACCTCTACTCATTTGACCTCTTAATATGAAGCCCCAAAGTGAGCATGTGTAAGTGGGACTGCAGTGCCTCTGGAGGGAAGTGGCTGAGAAACTTTATTCTCTAAGGAAAGGAAGAACCTGAAAATCCTCTGAGGAAAGTGATCCTGGCAGGGATTCTGGCCAGGACTCCAGCCCATTTAGATTTCAAATCATTTGACGTGTTTATGGTTCTATCCAGTTTTTCATTGCTGAAAGATTAAAAAAAAAAAAAAAAAAAAAAAGACAAAGTCCTCCCTTACAGAAGATATTTTCAAATTCATATTTTAGCTAACTTCAACTTTTTATACACAGAGGACAGAAAACACATACAACTGTCACTTTGATCAAGTTCTATGCAGGGTTGTCCAACCTGTGGCCCACGGGCCACATCCTGATTTTATGAGGATGTTTTTGTTAATCTGTAGTGTCACAAAAAATATGCATGGACTTTTTTTTGCTCATCAGCTTTCTTTGGTGTTTGTTTATTTAATGTGTGTCCCAAGACAATCTTCTTCTTCCAATGCATGGCAGAGGAAAAAAGAAAAGGTTGAACATCTCTTTTAGAGATAAGTTAATGTAATTTTAGAATCCTTTCTACTGAGTATATCAGTGGACATCCCTCATCCTCCATAACCAGTTATCTACTCTGGATGATCAGTGATTCTTCTGGCTAGCTTTTATGCCATAAGAAAGCAGGTTTTTGGATATGACATGCATAAATTATTAGTTTTAGGAAATCTAAGGTATTGAGAACAATAATTTTTATAAAACAGACATCTGGGACAAGGGCCATGGCAATCTCCTCTTCCCCCACCTTTGCCACCTCAGTCTTTTCTTATGTTCTCCTACAACTAAGGATCCCATCTAGGCTTTATTTAGCCTGATGAACAATGAATTGTTAGTAGCTGGTTGATGTTCACAGAGTACTTTCACTTTACTGTTACAGCATTTCATCATTACCAAAAAATATGCAGTGGCTATTCTTCCTATCCTCAACTCATTGATGAGGAAATGGAAGTTCATAAATGTACCACAACACTGCAAAAAGTGGCAGAACTGGAACTCAAAAATCAGTTTTCCTGATTTCATACCTGGTGTTTTAAATATCATTTGAAGCTAAATAATGAGGTAGGTCTAAGTTAGAGTTCTAAATTTTTTACTTAAATGTATTTTATTTTCCCTTCTAAATTTGAATTTCCTGAATTTGTAAAACACAGTTAAAAATGAAACCAAAACAAAACTGAGGGTAGCATCCTCATCCAACATCCAATTCTACCCTCCTCTAGAGGAATGACAGCCAACAGCAGGAAGGACAGTGGGCAAACCAAGTCAGGCTCTGGAGGATACAGGGAGACACAGAAGAGCCGGACAGAAGCAGAAGTTGTACTTGCTACAGGCTCAATGAGCCCACCTGTGCCTTGAGGTTGGAGTAAGAGTGTGAGAAATCAAGAAGAGTGTCCTCTAGAGGTTGGGGACGCTACATCAGGAAGGGTGCCCTCTAGAGGTTGGGGATGCTACACCAGGAAGGGTGCCCTCTAGAGGTCGGGGACGCTACACCAGGAAGGGTGCCCTCTAGAGGTTGGGGACACGACACCAGGAAAAGAGCAAGGACCAGGACCAAGCTGAACTGGGGGTGTCGCTTCTTTCACATAAATGGTGTTTAAACAAAATGAACTTAGTGATTCTCAAATACAAAGGCAAGCAAAAAGACTTTTCAAATGTGAAGAAAGAGAATACCTTGAAACAAAGTTAAAAAAAAAACTCAACAAATACAATGTTTTGTAGGGTCCTGGATCATGTCTGTAATTGCAGCACTTTGAGATGTGGAGTCCGGAGGGTCATTTGAGACCAGGAGTTTGAAAAGCCAGGGAGAGCCCATGTCTACAAAAAATAATGATGATGATAAAAATTAGCCGGGCCTGATGATGTGCACTTATAGTCCTAGCCACTGGGGAGGCTGGGGCAGGAGGACTGCTTGAGCCCAGGAGTTGGAGGTTGCAATGAGCTATAATGGTACCACTGCACTCCAGCCTGGGTGGCAGAGAGAGACCTTGTCTCCAAATCTAAATGTAATAAATATATTATTATATAATATAATAAACACACATCAAGAGGAATGAGAGTTAAAAGAATTCACCAGGTTTTAGAATAAATATAAGAAATATCCCTAGAAAAATGTAGGAGGATGCTATAACTAAAACACTAACGTCGTAGAAATTAAAAATTTGAAAATCAAAATAAAGAGACTTATTTGAGGGATAAATAGTAGAATGGACACCGACAAACAAAATTTTGAGAATTCTCTCCAAATGGAGTGGAAGAACACAGAAGAATAAAGAATATAAAAGAAAAGTTAAGCTCTCTCGTCCTGCTGGAAGACAAAAGAAAGAAGGTTCCTGCTGTGCCCAGAAGCCAAGGAATTTCGCCCAGCTGAAGGTCTAGTGCTGGAGAAAAAAGTTTGCTGGGAAAATGCTTGAAAGGCAAGGAGGAAGTTTATCTATTAAAAAGCTAGAACAAGGAATATAGGCTGATGTGCAGACCTGAGATTCCAGTGGCCAGAATGCAAAGAAAACCTGAACTGGCATTTGTCATCAGGATCAGAGGCATCATTTTGTGAGCCCAGAGGATGGAAAGGTGTCCCAGCTTCTTCACCTTCACCAGATATTCAATGAAACCTTTGTTTGAAACCAACAAGGCTTCAGTTAGCATGCTGGGGACTATAGCAGCACATGTTGCATGGGGGTTCAGGAACCTGAAATCAGTAAATGAACTAATCTACAAGTGTGGTTATAGCAAAATCAGTAAGAAGCGAATTGCCTTGACAGATAACACTGATGACTCTATCTCTTGGTAAATATGGCATCATGTGCATGGAGGATCTCATTCATTAGATCTTTACTGTTGGAAAGCACTTCAAAGAAGCAAACAAACTCCAGTGGCGCTTTAGATATGTTCTCCCCATGGTAGAATGAAGAAAAAGATCACCCACTTTGCAGACAGTAGAGATGTTGGCAACAGGAAAGACCAGATCATGATTATTAGGATGAACTAAAGTCCCCACCATGATCATTTTTGTAATCTAGTTAATTAACAAACAGTGACTGCTTTCAGTGGAATACAGGGGGGAAAAAAGTTAAGAGACATAAAGAATTGATTTGTAGATTCCTGAAAGTTGTTTAATACTAGCTCTAGAAATAGGGATTCATTTTAAAGAACTTCTAGAAAAAAAGATAAAATAAAGAGCTTCTAAAGAAAAATTAAGGATATAGTAAAATAAAATTACTCTGGGTAAGAAAATATCCTTCTTCTTGTTATCCACTAAGTTCTGTGCAGGATAAGTTAAAAAAGATCCATCCTTGTAAAATTTTGTGGGTTTTTTGTTGTTGTTGTTTTTTTGAGACAGAGTCTCACTGTGTCACTCTTGGCAGAGTGCTGTGGCATCACAGCTCACAGCAACCTCAAACTATTGGGCTAAGTGATTCTCTTGCCTCAGTCTCCCAAGTAGCTGGGACTACAGGTGCTCACCACAACACCCGGTTATTTTTTTGTTGTAGTTGCCATTGTTGTTTGGCAGACCTGAGCCAAGTTCAATGTTGCCAGGCCTACTGTATGTGGCCAGCACCCTAGCTGCTGAGCTACAGGCGCCGAGCCCCTTGTAAAATTTCTAAACAAAAAGAATAAGGAGGGAATTCTATGGGTTTCTAGAAAGTAAACAACAGGTGATCTACATAAGAACAAAGATCATACTAATATTAGAATCTCTTACCAATAATACCAAAAGCAAGAAGAAATAGTAACAACATCTTTAAAGTTTTGAGGAAAAAAATTGACCTAAAAATTCTATACCTAGCCAAAGTATAAGTTAAGTAAGAGCAAAGATATATTTTTAAACAGATTTATTCTGTGAAGTTTGAATTTGGTCATGGGGTCACACTCAGGGATCCGGAAGACCACACGTGGCCTTGAAGCTGCGGGTTCCTCACCCCGCTTTCCAACTGTCCTAAAATCGAAAAATCTACATCGAACTATCATAAGTCAGGGACTGTCAGTATAGTTAAATCTTAATAATTGAAGTGGCTAGAGGAAAAGTGAATAAAAAAATAACCACCAGAAATGAAAATCCCAGATGATCTTGGCACAGAATGGCAGGAGAAACAGAGGAAGTTGGTAAATGGAAGTATGCAGAAATTCGCCTCCTCTAAGGGTGGAGTCACATGCAGGATAATTCTAGACATAGAAAACTATGCTTAATAGATTATTAAAGATCTGAGAATAATCATTAGAAGGGTAGAAATGTGTTGTATAACTTCCAAGCAAGTACAGAAATGAGATATAGGCCAAACCAAACAAAACTCCAACAATTAAATAAAAGACAAGGAAGAGGAGAAACTAAACAACAAAACAAAACACACAACCTATCAAACAAGATGATAGGAAACACAAAATTGATTCTTTAAAAACATATGTGCAATACTGAGAACAATGAAACGGGCCTTAGAACACTTTATGTCAAAATGAGCCAACCTACATGGAAGGACCCCTTGATCCTACAACTTTTGTTCCAGGAAGGGATAACATTGAACCAGGCCTGCCCAGAGCATCTGTCTCAAAACCAGGCACTTGAAAATCCAAATTACTGCTTTGTACTCACATGCATTCCTTTCTCATGGGATCCCACAGTGTATTGTGCTTGCAAAAGCCCCATAATCATGCTGCATGCTGTGATGCCAAGGAATCATCACAGGAAATCCATGCTACATTAGCATTTATAGACATACACAGTACCCACACATGTTTGTATGCACACATGTACATTTTTATGTGTATATGCATGTGAACCTGTTTGTATATTTGTACATATATATATACACAATGCATAGACATACTTACATGCAAATATACAGACATGTACATAAATATATGTCTTTACAAACATATTTGTTAAGCTATAATTTATAAACCACAAACAAGTTCACTCATTTAGAGTATACAGTTCAATGGCTTTGAATATATTTTAAGAGAGCAACCATCACCATAACCAAATTTTAAAACATTTCCTCACCCCAGACAGGAACCTTGTACCCATTAGCCTACCCCTACCTTCTACTCCTCCATCCTCCAGATCACAGCAACCACTACCCTACTCTCTGTCTCCACAAGTTCACGTAGTAGGTACATCTCCTTTACACGGCATCAGACGTTCTGTGCCCTCTTGTGACTGGCTTCTTCCTCTCAGCAGGAATGAAAGTTCACGCTTTCAAGGTTCCATCCTTGAAGCAAGTATCAGCACTTCAGTCCTTTCATGATCAAACAATATTGCACCATTAGGCCATTTGGACTGTTTCCACTTATAATTATTATGAATAACATTGCTATGACCATTTATGTACAAGTTTTGGGGTACAAAATATGTGTTTTCATTTCTCTCAGAAAGATACTAGGAGTGAACAGCTGAGTCTTGTGGTGGAACTGACTTCCAACCTAGCTGCACCATGTCACAGTCCCACCAGTGATGCATGAGACGTCCAATCTCCCACATCCTACCTGATACGTTTTCTCTTTTATTTCAGACATTCTTGTGGATTTGAGGTGGTATCTTACTGGTGGTTTTGGTTTAGACTTCTCTAATGACTAATAAGGAGATCTTCTCATGTACTTATTAGCCACTCATGTATCTTCTCTAGGGAAATGTCTATTCAAATCCTTTACCTATTTTTAAATTGGGTTATTTGGTTTTTGATTATGGAGTGAAGTTTTAAGGGCCCTTTGTGATACATTTGTATTTTTTTTTTTTTTTTTTTTTTTGGAGTTTTTTTCCGGGGCTGGGTTTGAACCCGCCACCTCCGGCAAATGAGGCCAGCTCCCAAACCCATTGAGCCCCCGGTGCCGCCCACAAAGGTCTTATATATTAGATTGGACGA